>APFE031146491.1:129415-173603 GCA_000404065.3 Pinus taeda
TTGTCGTCAACACCTTTATCTTCTTCTCTGTTTGGTTTTCCACCAGAGCCTTAAATTCTTTAAACTTGTCAAATACTTCATATTTCTTCTTAAGGAAATATATTCATGTATTCCTTGAGAAGTCATCTATAAATGATACATAGTACACAGACTTACCCAGTGATGGAACCTTCATAGGTACAAACACATCATTGTGCACAAGCTCTAATATCTGTTTCACCCTCTTACCACCAAAGGGGAAACTCGCCTGATTCTGCTTCCCATATACACAATTTTCACAAAAATCAAAATCCAGAGAGCTATTAGTCATACCTTCTACCATACCTTTACCATGAAGTATTCGAAGGCCCTTCTCTCGAATATTTCCAAGCCTTTGATGCCACAACATGGTATTTTCTCCAGAGACCACTAGATTTTATGCTCCACTTTCAGGAACCATAGAACTGTTGCACCCATCAACAACAATGCTACCTTCTATCTTGTACAAATTTCCAATCCTAACTCCCCGCATCAATACAAGTGCTCCCCGTGCCATCTTGTAGGTATCTTTCTCAAACACTATTTTTACACCTGCATCATCCAGCTTGCTTACAAAAATCAGATTTCTGGCCAATGCAGGAATATGTAGAACACCCGGAAGTGTTCTAACCCTTCCACCTTGCAACTTCAACTTTACTTTTCCGCAACCAGCGATTCTAGCCTTCTTATCATCCCCTAAGAAGACATCACCACCATCATATTTCTCATACTTGTAGAACCACTGTTTATGGGGAGTGAAGTGAAAGGATGCACCTGAGTCAATCAACCACGCCTACTCATCTACATGTGTACTTGAAGAAGCCAAGTACACATACCCACCTTCATCTGAGGTGGTTTTCACCTCTACAAAAGGAGAATCATTAGATCCCTTTCCTTTTTCAGGAGCTTTAGATTTACACTCCCTTTTGTAGTGCCCTTCCTTTCTGCATTTCCAGCAAACCACCTTTACAGGTTTTCCTGGAGATTTAGATCTCCCACTCGATGACTTATTTTTGTTTATGTTCTAGGACCGTCCTCATACAGACAAGGCATCACCATTCTGGCTCTCCCTATTTTTCCATCTCATCTCCTCTGTCAGCAAGGATGAGACTATTTCATCAAAATGTAAGGCAGTTTCATTGCTACCTATTGCAATAACCAAACTATCCCACAAATCTAGTAGAGAACACAACAAACTGATGCACTTATCTTCATCTAAAATTTTAATATCAACAGATAATAGCTCACTTACCACAGTATTAAATGCGTTCAGATACTCTGTCACTGAGTCTCCATATTTCATCCTCAGGTTATACAACTTTTTCCATAGGAAAAGTTTATTCACCAGAAACTTAGATTTGTACAAGTCCCTAACTTGTCTCACAAAGACTTCGTCGTAGCTTCCCCTGATACATTCAGAAATACTGAATCTAAGACACACAATCATATTGTGCTCTTTGCCTTCCAATCCAACTTCTTCCATTCTTCAGCTAACACTCTCGTTGGTTTAGTACCCAAATCTACCGCGATCCACTGATCTTTATCCACCAACAGATCCTCCATCTTGAGTTTCCACAACTCAAAACTCTAACCGTTAAATTTCTTGATCTCTATCTTTCCACTGCTCGCCATCTTCTTTCACCACCAAAATCGATCCCGCAGATCTCCCACTGAACAGGGTCTAACACAGGCCCGAGCGAAACCCTTCAACAACAAAGGCATCCCCTTGAAGCCAAAATAGCTCTGATACCAACTGTAGGTTTTAACCCTGTACAGAAATTACCTGCATACGAATTCTGAGGACAAAAAATAAACAATGCGAGAGCATAACACATAAAACACATATACACAGAGATTTCCCACTGGATCCCAAAACTGAGACTACTAGCTTGATTTTTCATTATGTTCCTTTCAATGTTGCAATACATATATATACACGTTGAAGCATCCAATACCATGGATTGAAAAACCATCACGTCCAAAACTGTGTGCAAAAACCATGCACAAAACCATAAGTAGGTCTGCCCAACCTAATATAGGGTCCAAAAAAAAAAATTCCCCGGGGCGCTGCCCCGGACCCCATAGAGGGGCCCTACTCACCCCCCCCAAACCCCTTGGACAAGGGGGCCTACCACCCCCACTGTGCAATCAATGCAACAAAGGGTGGGGCGCCACCTCCCCCACTTAACTAGGGTAGCTAGTCGTGGAAAGAATATAACACAACCCAACAAGTCTCTTCTAGTAGGATGATATTCGAGTTGTGAATTTGTAATATGTTTTTGAGATATATTCTTTTGTGGGTCAATACTAGGAGAGGAATCAAAGGAGGGTTCTCGGGGGGGATTCTTATTTATTGACTTGGAGGAGTTGTAGTTTCTATTATCTTGGGCTATTGGCTTGGAGGAGTTGTAGTTTCTAGGATCTTCGACTATTGGCTTGGAGGAGGTATTAGACATAGGAGCAGGACAGACCTTGAGGGTGAGAGGAAGAGGGGAAAGATTTACTATCTCTAGGTTGAGCTTTGTGCATTTTTCTCAAAAGCCTTCCCATGATCTACCACCTTGTCTACCCCAATTATGATTTTATGGGCATTGTGCCCAAAGGTTACTTGTTTTATGATAGCAGTGTTAGTGAAAAGGCACACTCTAGTATAACCTGCCTCTAAGAGAAAGGGCCCCAATATAAGTTGACTTTTGCTGGGATACCCCCAACAAAATTATTTCGATAAGGAATTATGTGCTTTTCTTATTAATCCTTCCAAGAATTACCTCATCCAAGTAGTATAAATTCCCAATTTTTCTTTCTATAGTGGTTATCACCTCTTTTATCCAGAGCTCCAAGGGTAATCCAAGGAGCTTACCTCATAGAATGTTTCTACATGGTTTTTCTTTTGCAAGGTCAAAACCAAATTTCCATCTTTGAATGGAGAGGAATCCTCTATCCTTGTCCCATGTGGATTTGTAGATAAGGTCCGTGTCTTCAGGATGAGTGAAATGAAATGCAAACCATCCATTTAGGAGCATGTTGATCCTAGGTCTGTATTTCAAGATTGGGGACCACCTTTTCTCTACCCAAAGCTTCATTTTCTCACCAGTCATTGTTGCTAAAAACCCACCTACCCACTAAAGCCTTTTGATTCAACCTTTCAACTTCATCCCAATATCCCTCCGCTCCCAACACAATGTTTTGTATCTACTCAACTGATTTGATTGTCTTTTTGTTTTTGGAGGATTTGTGTACCCCACCTATTTTACGAGTTCCATGTGATATTTCTTTATTATCACTTTTGAAACTCTATGCACCGGATTGCTTGTTAATTTCCTCGAACCGTGTCTTGGGATTAACATTGGAAGGATGACCTAGAGATTCGATCACCCTTTGAAGAGTGACTAAAGGAAGACCTTGACATATTTGGTGCTCTATTTATGTAGCTATAGTCATGTCTATGAGTTTGTCAATATCCACGATATCCTCAAGTATTGGTGAGTCACCCACCATGTCAGCAAAGGTCACAACGTCCATGTATCCTCAACGGTCATTTAGTTGACCGTATTTAATGACGGTCCACAACCCAACCAATTTCTAACAGTTATTTTGAAATGAAGAAAAACATTAGATCCCCAAATGAGTACTACATTTCTAGCATCAATGAATAATGTTAACAATTTGACAATCACAACCTAATTAGGCTACCCGATCATACCTCCAAAATCTTCGAATACTACACAATCTATAAGGAAGAGGAAGAAGGATCATTCAATTAATGAAGCCCATAGCCGATTTTCCAATCCATCAAGGGAAAGTTATCTAAAAACCAAATCTTGGTGTTTATGCTCCAAGTGTGATATTGTCATTTCATATTTGGCTTCCTTTAATGCTTTTGCAATTGTTGGATGCCTTTAACTCCCTGCACCCACTCTTAACCTCCCACTTGAAGATGTAAGATTTGAATTTAGAACGGTGCCTTCAAGACATGAAGATCAATGGCCCTGTGACTACAACAAAGTGTGATTCTTGAAAACTGCTTAATATGCCTCCACTAGTATGTTCACACAACAATGACAGACTTGACACAGACATAAATTAAACCAGAACCAACAAGAGTAACAATTCACCACAATGCATTCTTTACTGATCTCCAAATGATTTTCAAGAAGTCCCCCCTCCCCTCCTCCCCCCCCCCCCACCCCCAAGTACAAATTTTTTTGATGAAATTGTAGGGTTATTGAAATGTCACTTACTTCAATTCGAAGCCCGTCGGGTTCTATTCTTTGATGATTTCAAAGTGTCCTTAACGAGAAGAAGTAGGAGGAGGATAGTGACTATGATTAGACCCAATAGTTGAAGAAATTTTGTAGTGGATAATAGACCCATCTATTACTTAACCCCGACTCCTCCACAAAAATTATACTCCATACTTCATTCAAGTGTATCTGGGACACTGTCGAAATGCAAATTCCACTTATTCATATGTTGGAAAAACATTCTTGTTCTCAATTAACCATACACCATATAGAATCATAAAGGACACACCATCAATATAAGCCCAGCTTCGCCTCAAAACTTAACTTCCATCTAGAATTTTCCTCGACCTATGATTTATAAGCATTGCCACAAGAAATATCAATGTTAAGTCCAGCAATATGCAACTGAACCAAAAACTCCATTGCATCCAAGTATCTCCAACTAGTATTATTTTGTAGTTTCCAATGTATCTAAGCATCTTTGATCCACATTCTTACTTAGCCTCCAAAAAATGCTAGCTCATCTCACTTGAAAGGAAATGTTGAAGTTCCACAACCGCCACCCTTGCTAGCTGCTCCATTGCTCCTCTCCTCCTCATATATTTGCTACCTTCTCGTATAATTCTTATTAAAGCCCGAGGTTGTCAAAGGCCTTTCTACCTGAAAATTTTCTCAAGTTCAAATCCTCTCAAATATCTCTATGAAGCTCTTATATCCTGAGGTTTGACTTTGAGGAATTTTCCTTTTGCTCATCGTTTCCAATTTTGTATCCTTGGGGAATAAAAGTTCAAAACTTGAAATTGCCCCTAAATATGCCAAGGTACATCAACGCAATAGAAGTTTTGAATTTCATCTCGCCATGAATAGAGGCCACTGTTGAATGAATGCATACCCATAAGGTCTTCCAAACTTTCCAATCCAAACGAACGAGTGTATCACATCAAACTATTAGAGGTTTCTACATGTAGGAAGAAAATTCATCAAAGGTTTCCTATAGCATATGATGTCATCAACAAGGATGCTATAATGCATTTTCTCTTAACCCTTTTGGATGAGCCATAGGTGTTGTAATCCTTTGAATGCATGAACCTCCAATCTTACTAGTGGAGAAATTTCAACTAATGTACACCATATACCATTTAGGGCGAGTATTACAATATTAAAATACATTGAGAATGAAATGCTTACTAATATGACATGTCTTATATAATGTTTTACCTCTCACTTCTTTAAATTTTATAAAGTGAACTTATAATAAAACATGCGAGGTAGGTTAAGTATGATGTTGTATGGAGAATATGTTGCATATTTCACTGATTCTTAAGTTGTATAGAGATGATTTTATAATCAAACATGTGAGTTACAATACGTAAGTGGACTTCAAAAGGGTTGATGTTGTATGGAGAATAATGTAAAGTTGTATACTTCATAAACGTACAAAGAATTTTTGTTTTGTTGAGTGTGATGTTGTATGGAGAATATGTTGTATGTTTCACTCATTCTTAAGTTGTATAAAGATGATTTTATAATAAGATATGTGAGTTACAATAAGTAAGAGGACTTCAAAAGGGGTGATGTTGTATGGAGAATAATGTAAAGTCGTATACTTCAGAAATGTACAAAGAATTTGTTTTTTTGTTGAGTATGATGTTGTATGGAGAATATGTTCTACGTTTCACTCATTCTTAAGTTGTATAAAGATGATTTTATAATAAAACATGTGAGTTACAATAAGTAAGGGGACTTAAAAAGGGGTTGTTAGTTTTTTTAGCATCGGATGTGATGTAGCCACGAAATTTGGTGGAGAGGCTAGAATACATGAGATCTCCAAAACCCATAGATTGTTTTTAAAAATTCCACCTAGAAGTGTCTCAATTAGATTATCAACCGTTTTTAAAATATTTCCTGAGTCTAAACTTAGGGAATATGGTTAAATAATCAGTATTAATTGGAATGAGGCAAAAATCATCTAAAAACTCACACAGATGGATCCAGAGATGACCCTAGCCATTTATTAAGTTTTAATCTTGGTCGTTGGTTCTCCAACAATGGATTATAAGAGGGGATCGATGTGGTGATGGAGAATACACCAGAGACACTTGAGAGTTTGATTTCTTGGCAAATCGATTTCTTGACTAGCAGTAGTTAGTTGTTGGAGAGAGCTAGAGATCAAAGCAGTGAGTGAGGGGTAGGGACAGTGACCTGGAGGAAGTTTTCCAGATCTAGACAAGCAGCAACAAGAGGGCTGAGTTATCCTAGTGTGGTAGCATAGAGCACTACACAGTAGCTTCAGAGAGGGTAGTTCGATTTGCTAAATAGAAAATCGTTCTCAGTTTTAGAGGTCGTTCATAAGTTCCAGAAGGTTGGAGAGATGATTTCCTCAATAAAAGAAGGAATAATGACTTCATCAGAGAGTAGTTGGAGGCTTGACGTTAAGCAGACCATGCAGAGCAGCGCAAAAGATGATGTAGAGGGTCAGAGGGTTGAGTTTCTGGAGGCAGGTTGTGGTAGAATTGCTAATGGAGGAAGGGTAAATTCTCTTCAATAATTTTGCCCAGAATTTCTTACTGTGAATTGTCAGTTTTAGACATCTAGATTGTTCTCATAATTTCACTATTGCATAATAATGAAAACCCTCACTGTTGCACCGGTTTTCCTACATTGGGTTTTTACAGGGATGTTTGTCCAAAAATAAGGTGTTAATTTTTTCTGAGAGACGGGTAGAAAAATTCGATCCTTCCAGATCAAGTGATTCCAGAGGTAGAGGGAGCAACTCATATTTTTCGTTGGGCAGTTCACTAGTGTAAGACCGATGTCAGGGTGGAAGAGAGAAGAGCACACACATAGGAAAAATTCTCTGAGGGAATTCCTAGTCTCAAGAGTTCGATTTTGCTTGCAGATTGGCAGTAGTTGTCATTAGATCTACTCACTCCAGAAGGGAGTGCGAGTGGCTGGGCAGCAACCAAGCAGAAGGAAAGAGGGATTTTTCGACAGTTTGTTGAGATGGCCATTGCTGGGCTTCGTGATCATGATCAGTTGGATGAACCTTCCAACTATGTCATCTAGAAGGAAAGGATGTCCTTCCTTCTAGATGAATATGGCCTGAAAGCCTATATTGATAATGTAGTGGTAGTTCCCCAAGATGTAGATCAACAAAAAATGTACAAGAAATAAATGGCACAGGAAAAGTGATTGATCCTAGATGGAGTCCAAGATAATATAGGCTCACACATAGTTGGCAAAGATATTGCCAAACAGATGTGGGATGCTCTCTTCACGTTATACCAGGGAACTTCCAAGCAATGGAAGATGTTTCTTGAGGAGAAGTTGAGATGCATTCGGATGCAGAAGGTGGAAGGCATAGATCCCTTCCTTACCAGGATTCAGGAGGTCTGAGACTAGCTGTCAGTTGTTGGGACAACGCCTTAACCCATGGAGCTAGTGTGATTGGAACTCAACAATGTCTTAGAGGAGTGGCAGGTCTTTGTCCAAAGCATATTGGGTAGAGATAGACTACCAAAGTGGGATGGGATGTGGGCCAATTTGCAACAAGAGTAGTTGAGACGAGCTCTGTTAAAGAGATCCATCAGTGGCAGTAGCAGCAACGGACTGAAGACAATGAAGTAGGAGGAGAATGTGGCCCTCACATAAAAGGGTCCCAGTCAAGGGTAGGGGGAGTAGAGGAAGAAGAAGACAGACCTGTCAAAGGTCAAGTGCTTCAGGTGTGGTGAGATTAGTCACTACAGTACCTTGTGTCCTCTCAGAAAGAAGGACAAGGAGGAGAAGTAGGACCAAAATGCAGCTTCAACAAAGATCAATAGGCTTTCCTATTGGATGGAGGAAGACTTCACTATGTTCACTGATATACCTCTAGGAGTGAGGTGGGGTGACTGGGTGTTGTAGCCCCAGAGCGCTACAATTGGGAAGGGTCCTTGAGGAGTCCACCTCACAAATCAATACCTTGCTACAAGGGCCCATAATATTCATTAGCGGGATGAATTAGTAGCAGTTGATGTAGTCAGAGACCAGAGTGACAGTTATAGACTAGTAGCAGTCAGATGATGAGGAGTGCAGTGAAATGTTGATAATAGAGCAGGTGGCTCAGTGCAGAGTTGGCAGTAACGCAGATCCTTTGGTGGCAGTGCAGATGCTAGGTAGAAACCAGAGACTTAGGAGACAAATGCATCATATTAAACACATTTGATTCAGTATATTGGATGTTTTTCAGTTGCAACAGCAACAAATGAGAGGGAGTTGCAGTGTAGATGCAGTGTTGGCAGTAATATGGTAGTGTCAGCAGTAGAACAAATGCAAAGTATACCAGAGTTGCGTAGTGGTTGGTGGGAACTATGGCCAGACATCAACAACATGACAGTAGATGATGCAGAGACATGGTGTTGTGGTAGGGTCTACAGCACTAGAACACATTGCTCCCTAAGAGGGAGTGTTAGTTTTTGTAGCATCAGATGTGTTATAGCTACGAAATTTGGTGGAGAGACTAGAATAGATGAGATCTCCAAAACCTAGAAATCATTTTTGGATATTTCACCTAGAAGTGTCAAAATTATATTATTAATTGTTTTTTAAATGTTTTCTAAGTATGAACTTAGGGAATATGGTTAATTAATCAATATTAATTGGGATAAGGCGAGAATCATCTGTAAACTCACACGGGTTGATCTAGAGATGATCCTAGCTATTGATTAAGTTTTAATATTGGTTGTTGGTGCTCCAATAGTGGATTATAAGAGGGGATCGATGTGGTGATGGAGAATACACTAGAGACACTTGAGCAATTTGATTTCTTGGCAGATCGATTTCCTGAGTAGCAGTAGTCAGTTTCCAGAGAGAGCCAAAGATCAATGTAGTGAGTGAGGAGCAAGGACAATGATCTAGAGGAATTTTTCCAAATCCGAAGAAGTAGCAACAAGAGGGCAGAGTTATTCCAGTGAGGCAACGCATAGCACTGCACGATAGCTTTAGAGAGGGGAGTCTGATTTGCTGGAGAGAAAATCGTTCTCAGTTACAGAGGTTGGGCAGAGGTTCCAGAAGGTCGAAGAGATGATTTCCTCAGCAGAAGAAGGTAGAACGACTTCATCATAGACTAGTTGGAAGCTTGACGTCAAGAAAACTGCGCAGAGCAACATAGAAGCTGACACAGAGGGTCATAAGGATGAGTTTCTGAAGGTAGGTTGTGCTAGAATTGTTGGTAGAGGAAGGGTAAATTCCCTTAAATAATTTTCCCTAGAATTTCTTGTTGTGTATTGTCAGTTTCAGGCATCCATATTGTGCTCAGGTTTTCAGTATTTCATAATAGTAAAAACCATCACTGCTGCACTGTTTTTCCCGCATTGAATTTTTTCGAGGACATTTGTCCAAAAATAATGGTGTTAATTTTATGTGTGTGTGATAGCATTTATGATATTCCATTGCTATTTTTATTTCCACAGTTTTTATTTGTGAAGGTTGCAGTGTGTTTATTTCGATGTTGTCTTATAGTAAACTGAATATTTTAATTTATGAGTTAGAAGAAATAATACCAATTGTTGCAATATGATTCTAGTTTTGGAATTTTCGTTGGGATGATGTTGTATGAAGACTAATGTAAAGTTGTATACTTCATAAACATACAAAGCATTTGTGTTTTGCAACAAAGGTTGTTTTTTTCAAATAGTATAAAGATATATGACAATATCAAAATGTATTTAGAATTTTTTGGCTTTAAATAAAACATTATGCAACATTTAAGATTGTATAATGCATATAGAATGAAACTTTGAAAACTTCTCAACTATAATTTGTTTCTTAATGGAAAAATGGTTGGATACTAATCAACGTTCAGTCTGAACCCATATTGCTACAATTGATTGGTCTACATCAGTAAATTGTTTTGCTGCGCATAAAGGACATAATTTTGGCCAATATTTTCCTAGAAAACGAAGAGGTCAATAACAATAAAATTTGGGTTGAAAATACGTATTGAATAGATTGAAGGAACTTATTTGAACATACACCGATGAATTTGGATCAGCAAGAAATACGTGAATTAGTGGTTATGTTGACTCCCCCCTCACTCGTTAATTAGTTCTTGTATTAGTCATCACCTTAGGTTGTCATTAATAATTACTTTTAAATAATCCAACCAAAAAAGCATAACATTTAGTCAAATTTAAAAATGAATGCAAAAAGACATTGTCATTTTCCTTGTAAACCATCAATTTCCCCATGGCAAAGCGCATGGCTTCCAGTTTTTAATCGTTTCAAACTTTATAGTTAGAGCATTGGACGTGTGTTAGTTGTAGTTGAAATGTTGAGACATTAGTAAAGAAGCATCCCGAAATCGAAGTTGAGTGGAGCATACATAAATTGCCTCTACAACTAATCATTATATGTCTACACATGCGTCTTTCAAATTGGGTTTTGACTATTTCTTGGTTGATAGAATTGTTTTACCCGACATTACTTTTTTCGAGCTCCTTTATTCCATGATGTGCATTATTAACAAGTAGATACATAGATGACCATAACATATAGATGTTTGCATCATATGACCTAGGATGGAGTAGATCTTTAATTAATTGCACCGATTTATCTTGTACCAACTTTTGTGTAGTTATTATTCCCTGCCGCAATAAGGTAATAACGTATTCAAAATGAATTGATGTTGACATTAAATTTAAATTTACCAAAAATTAAACTACATTATCTAATGTTTACATTAGAAACTAATTTAATTTATTTTTAAAATAATTTATTTTTTTCTTTTTTCTACATTTTGATTGGTTAAATCAATTTAAGTCTTACTGTAATGATGTTGGTGTACCAACAAATTTCACTTCATAAATGAATGTTGGTACCCTATTTGGTTTCTTTGAGTGTGCAATGAGATTCGAATTGACAGCTCTGAACCCCACCCTTGTAGACTCAACAGACAAATCTGAATTTGATCCCCGCGAATCCTTCCCATCTGCTCTCAATGTCAACCTCCATCTCCATTTTATTGTAAGAAGCACCCCTTTTTAAACAAAAGTCATTTAGTTTGGATTTGCACATGCTATATAATAATAATTACATGGTAATTATAATAATATTTAAAATTTGTCATTGTTTAAACTTTAGCTGGCACCCTTTGACTAGTTACAATGATTGACAACTCACTTGTTACAATATTCACAGCCCTCTCATGTCATGCTGAACCTCATGATCACGGAGCATTTTCCTTTACTGACACGTGATTATGGACGTTGAGATTAAGTCTAATCATAACAAGGACTTCTACTTTGGAGGAAAAATGCTGTATGTATCCGATTATATTAAATATATTTTATATATTATATATATATTATATATATATATATATTAGAATAAAAAATTTGCAAAGTTTAATTTTGATTTCGATTTGCTAATTTGCAATGGAATTATTATCAACATATAGAAACATAGGAATTGAAATATGATCATGATGACATTTTATTAATATGAACTATAGTTCATCAAATGGTTTGGTCGAAATTGTATTTTTTTTAGTCGTGAAAAAAAAAAAAAAAAAAAAAAAAATGAGGTGAAAAAAAAATTAAAAAACCCTGTATTTAAGGATTTGCTCTCTATTATTATACCTGACTTGTAAGTTCATGACTTGCCCAAATTGCAATGCTTAAAGAAAACCATGTCTCTGCTCTTATTGTGTAATGATGGCAAGAATTGATTTTTGTGTACTCTAATATTAATTACTATGTACTATATCACTAATTACTATGTACAATAAATATAAATAATTTGAAAAATAACATTATATATTAATTACTATCTACCATAAACATAAATAGTTTGTAATTAAATTCAAAAATTCCATTTTCTCATTGGTGTAAAGTATTAAATAGGCAATTTTTATGGGTTTCATTCTCTTTAATGTCAATTAATATATATATAATATATTATATATATATATATAATATATATATATATATATAACCTTTACCTACCAAAAAAATGTTTAATTATAATAAAAAAATGTTAAACAAATATTTATATAACTCATTTTACAATTTTATTATTGTTTGGAGTACATACAACACATCATGACATTAAAATGTTTTATTAAACTAAGCGGAAAGGAACGCTAGCTATGTGGCCTTGTTATTCTTGTAATCAATGATGAAAATCACCATTTTGTACACCAGTGTTTGGATATTTATATTCATTAAATTGTGTTAGGTTATTTGTTAATCAAGATATTTTGGCAATTGGTTGCCATGAAAGCATTCATTTAATCTTGAGTTAACATCTACAACTGTGGTATAGACTCTAAGCCAGATTGTAGGCTTTGTACATTCACTGTGATAGGACGGCATCAACCACCCTGAAAAGGGTAACCCTTATTAACTCCTATTTGTTGCATCCCTCAAAACTTGTTTAATAATGTTATATTTCCTTGCACTATAAGTATAATTGAAATTTTTTTTCAAGAAATTTAAAATTGCACCAATATTGTTTTGACCATTCATGTTTTTGGCATTTCCATTGATGGCATAAATTTCAGCGGCAGTTTTACAAAATATTGTTTTCGATTTTGTAAATGTCTTTGTTCCTACTACCACAAAAGTTTTAGTCAGCATATTTTATGCAATTATTTTAGTCACAACATATTTGAATATTTTAGTGTTAAGAGGGTTTTATTTGAAAGTAAACCTGAAGTTATTTTGTTAGATGAAGTTGTGTACTTTGGCATAGACTACACCTGAGAGGGAGGCAGGTTAGAAAATTACATTGGCTATTGGGTTGTACCACACGGTATTCCATATTCAACACCTTATCCATGGTACTGTATGTTTTCTACTTTTAAATAATCCAACCTAAAAATCATAACATTGGGTCAATCTAAAAATGAATGCAAAAAGACATTGTTGTTTTCTTTATAAACCACCTATTTCTCTGTGGCAAAGCACATGGCTTCCATGTTTTAATGGCTGCAAGATTTAGAGTTAGAGCAATGGATGTGTGTTAGTTGTAGCTGAAACATTGAGACATTGGTAAAGAAGCATTAGAGCAATGGATGTGTGTTAGTTTTAGGTGAAACATTGAGACATTGGTAAAGAAGCATCCCTAAATTGAAGTTTAGTGGACCATAGGTAACTTGTCCATGTTAGTTTTTCCCCAGGCAGGAAAAACGATCGAGAGAAAGAGATCCAACACTTATAAATTTCATCTCTCTCCCTTTCTTTATTTCACAAACAACTTTTCGGAGGAGCACATCCTCAATATGGGGAAAATGGCCTTGCGGGGAGTTTCACCCTCTCAGAGTCAACGATAATTTGTAACTTGAAAACCCTGGGATAGCACTGAACATCTTGCATTTTTAGTGGTTTTCTCCCATAAATTCAACCCCGTAATGAAGAATGCTTGCACTGACCTCATTTCTTAATACCAAGTAATAGAATAGTTTCTAAAATTTAGTAGATGGTAATTGGTAGTAATATTTTGGGCTAGAAGAAAGATGATGACAAATATCATTTTGACTGTAGCTTGAGTCTAGTATTGGATTTCATAGGCTTTGAGCTGGAAATGGTGTCATCCACATCAATGAAGATTGGTATGTGGTCTTTGAAAGGTGTGGACAGGTAAGAATTTATACCTAAAACATTTTTTATTTTTTTGGTTTTTCACTTTCCCTCCTCTGATATGCAGTATGAACTTTATCATTATCAAATTCATAGCTTTGACATCTTTCAATTATAGTTAGAATTTTGCATTGAGGGCGATGCTTCTATATGTCGGGAAAAATTATACTTTATTTTCATAATAGAAGTAGATTTTTATCATAAGCACTTTAAAAACCAAATTGATTGATCCTTGTAATTGACATGCAATGCTTCAACATTGAAATTCTTAACAGGAAAATTAGCATGCATAGAGCTACAAATTGTAGCTTTTAGCATAAAATCTGGAAAAATATACTTCTCATTAGACTCAAAGGGGATGGCAGGAAGTTCCCCATGCATCTCCAAAGCACTCTTTGAGGGAATTCATATGCCTCAACATCCATTATAAAATATCCAAGTCGACTTCCTTATCATAATTCAAGAAGGCAACCTAGCTATTAGAAATCAGAGAAATTTTCCAATGGTATGGTTGCTGGGGTATCATTGTTGATACACTCTTGAACTTATGTTGGCCATATTTCTCACGAATCGAAAGAAGGCCATGTGCTTGTTTGTTACATTGAAGATCATATAGTTCTTTTACACAATTTTGGAGTTTTGATGGTTGATATGTGGTGTAGTGTTTAAGAGTAGGCGTCCATGGCTTTTTAGTTAGATCTAGAGTAAATTTTGCTATAAAAATAACAGATTCAGCTACTAAAGTTGGAAGATACCCAATAAAACTATATTATGGAAGGGTCAAATATGCAAGATAATTTTCTAGGGACTCCAGCTGCAAGTATTGAACTTGATGACAAACTTGAGCTGCTTGAATAAACCACCTAAGAAAACTTTATATAGTTGGAGACGAAAGCTTGAAATTAAGATGTTATAGAAATTGTGATTCCATTTATAATACCTTATTGTGAAAGTAGGTATTGCCAGTGATATTGTAGAATTGGGTGATTTAAACACCATATTGTGGTTGCAAAGGGATATCGCAAGAAGACCGGGGTGAGTTGGATCTGCAACTCCCTATAACTGAACTCAACCTTCCCCCGACTCCGTTAGCATGAAAAGATGAAAACAATATTTAACGACAAGCTATCCAACTTGCTGGATTCGAACCAATATTTTTTAAAATCAAAGCCTATAGCAAAAGCCCATCAAACCTCAAGGTTGCAAGAACTTGTGTAGCATAATTCATGGCACGGGACCAAACTCTCCCGAGCCATGCGTGGTCCATGAGACATATGATGGAGATGAAAAATCGTGAAAACTGCTTGCCATCCGTGGTCAAGAAAGACGAAAAACACAAAACCCTTTCCACGTGTAAGTTTTTAATTCGAGAGAGAAGGATGAAATTGGGGGACGAGGATTGGTTAAGATGAATAATGTTTGCCCAACCAACTCCATAGAGGGAAAACCTTCAGTGAAAAAATATAGATGGCATTGTCTAACTATAGTGTATCATTGTATTTTGTTGGAGTACGAACGAAGTTAAAGAAAAGTGGGACCAAGTTACATGATATTTTAAAGTTCAAAAAAAAAAGACGATAGAAAATGCTTCGTAATGTATTGTTTTGTTTTATATTTTGGCATTGGAATTCATTGGTAGATGGAATATTAAGAGTTGATAAAAATCTTATAAAGAAAATTATAAAGAAAATGATAATGGATGAGAATTTGATTAATTTTTAAAAATAAATTATATATAAAGTTTTTGTAAGTTTTATTGTTTTTAAAATTCAATATATTTAAAATTAATAAAATTTAAAATTTAGAAAACAAATGATCCAATTTTATCCCACTTATAAATTTCCATATTAAAGATTTACTTTGTTGTAAAAAAGAGAATAAAAATATTTATCGTTTTGAGGGATTTTGAAAGAATTGATTTTCGATTCATGTATGCAGAAAGCATCATATCATGAAGTATTATTGAGACTCAAAAGCTAATACATAAACAACCACATATGAAAGTGATCCACAATAGGTACCTAAGCATTTATAAGCATTAATGGAAAAAAAGGCATAATGATTACCATCAAATACCTACATTACAATCCACCGAATTATCATAAAAAATTGCAATTTTTATCATGACAACGCCCAAAATGCACATTAAGTTGCAGAGAAGGCCACCTCGATGACTACAAAAAACAAGAGGCGCTGCAAGGCAGCTAGTCCCTGCCTAGGGTTGGACGAAAACTATTAGAACTAGACCTAGCAAGACGATTAGGACTTTCTTAGTAGACTTGGGATAGACTTGGGAAGGAGGAAGGTAAATCTGTAGGTATTGTTTCAATCGGTTATTCAATTGGGTAAACCGTCTTGGATCCTTTCCAAAGATGCATATTAACTAGTAATTAACTGTGAATGCATGCAAAAGCCAATTAGCTACAACTAATATGCAATATGAAAATTCTGCCAAACATTAGGAAGAAACTCAAATTAGTAAATTAAACCCTTACAATTTTCTTTAACAAACTTCTCAGGCCAAAGCACATTCACATTAAAACATTATCTATTGAAAAATATCCCTTATACTTTTTCTGTATAGCTTAGGAGAAGTCGTTTCTTTAATTTTACTAATACGTTAAATGCCAACCACAAGCACATTTGCAATTTCCATTTGCCTTTAAAATCGATCTAAATTATGAAAGATCCATGTCTTTTTGCTTAAATATATAGACTGTGTTTTGTTAATTGCTTAGATTGATTAACGTAGTGTGGCGTTTTGAATAAGGGAAGAAGATTATTAAAAGAAAGGATTTAAAAGCATGGACATGAAAGGTTTCCAAATAGATTCCGCTCGAATCAATAGTATTCTTTCCAAACCAATTAGAGGAAGCGTCAAAAACTAAAACAGAAGAAGAAGAGGACAAAGAAAAGGAGAGATTCAAACGCCCCCAAACAACTTTGGACAATGAAGATGATGTGGAGGAATTTATGGCTTTGTTAGACAGAATCTAAGAAACAAAGAAACTCTTGAAAAGAAAGAGCGTGAATTTCAGTGGTAGTAGTATAGGCACAGGAGGAGGTATTAAATGCAGTGGAGGGAGATCAAATGTTGACAACCCTACCCCTCATGCAGCAGCCATAAGGTTCTTCAAATGTTGGTCAAAGCAGTACATCGCCCTTGAAACCTTCCTTCCAATGGGAGGACTTTAACATAACTAATTATGTTTCTGCACAAACAGATTTAAGTGGTGTTGCAGCTACAGGAAAAAAAAAAATAAAGATGCACAAGAAAGGATTGAAACGAGAAGTTTTCTGGATGGGGTTACGTCGGCTGAATGCTCGCATGATGACGTGGATGATGCAAACAACAAGGAGGAGGATGACGTAGAAGCACCTCCAGGGTTAGAGCTACAGCTATTCCCTTGTCAGTGATCTGATCTAACTGTGTTGTCGGTCCTTGCCGACTAATGATTCCCTACCATCCATCACTCACCCACTCTGTTATGTTGCGGGTATGATTGTAACAAGTCGTGGAGAATTCCTACTATAACTCAAGTTTTAGAAAATATCGTCTTCTTGTATGGTTTGGTACATACACCACTGGATTTGGGTGCTCCATTAAACATTTTATGTTTTATTATTTTTTTAATACCAGCACTTGTATTTCAAAATCTAAACTACAACCAAGTCAAAAAATGAAACAACATAACCTAGTTAAAAAATAAAAAATATATATATTATATTCATTTACACTTCTATCAACGTGTCTTTGCACCTTTTGGCATAGACATTAATGGTATATTGACGCATTCTTGATGAGAGAGGCAAATTAAACTGAAAAAGTTTTTGAAGTTTATAGTAGGCGATTATTTTCAACACAAGAGAAGCCTTGTTATGGAAACTTTGACGGAACAACAAAGATGACATGATAGAGGTAGTCTGTTGGTTTTCTTGATCGTTTTCACGGTGGGAAGAGCCTGTGGCATACTATAAACAGTTAATGCAGCCACAAGTCGCTGCTTCTCTTCTTTTTTTTTTAATGTTTGAGATATAAAATGCAGTAAATCGTTGTTTCTTTTTAATGGGTCTCAACAAAAAAAATTTGTCCCTTACTTAGATTGCATTGCAGGTGGTGCCCGGCACAACGTCAACGAATGGCAATCCCGAGATAGAGAATATAACGATTGCTTGCCTCGCCATCCAGAGACAGTGCGCCTTATGGACACCTGGAGGGGCAGTTTTCCTTTGTGCTATTTGACAGATGCACGAAAACTAAAACTATATTTGCAGTTATTCATGCAGTTATTGCATGCCACCCACTTGTGCACTGGTCCCTCTATTTTGGGGATGATCTCCTGTCATAAGAATATTTGTAAACTGGTTGATTCACTAACCGTGGGCAGAACACCAAAGCTAAAAAATGAAGGAAGTCGGAGGAGTATGGATAAATGAAAAAAGCTGGGGACTAGGTAATATAAATATTGAAATCAATAGAGAGTGAGAATACTGAGAGTTTCAAAACAAATTTGGACTTAAGCGGCTAAGCTCCTAGGTATCCCGATTTTTTAATTGGGAAAATTAAGATGACAAGTTTAGGCTTGAAATACCTTGAGAAATTGGATTTCGGATTGAAGGGGAAGATTTGCAAATCTCTCAAAGGGCGCAGATGGACGAGCATGTACAGAGATAAAGTTTCCTCGCTCCTAGGTATCTTAGATTTTTTAATTGGGAAAATTAAGATGACAAGTTTAGGCTTGAAATACCTTGAGAAATTGGATTTCGGATTGAAGGGGAAGATTTGCAAATCTCTCAAAGGGCGCAGATGGACGAGCATGTATAGAGATAAAGTTTCCTCCTTACTCACAGAGGAGCCATAAATCGACTAGACTTTCAAATCCAAGCTGCTTACTCTCCGCTGCACCCTATCCTTTCCACTTGTCTGCTCTCTAAAGATCCCGGGCGAGCAAGAAAACGAAGGGCAGTACACAACGCTGATAAGGTAGCCGGATAGATCGCCTCATGCATTGTTTTATACAAAATGCAAGGAGAAAAGAGAGAATCTAGTGGATCGCATATTACAGTTGGCGAATCTACGGGATCTGTGTGAGGATTGCCCGTTGGAGAAGCAACAGGAGAAAAGGAGTCAGTAGTTAAGAACCATATTGATTTCTAATTGTTTGGTGCTCTGGCTGGAATCATGAATAGATTCACTCTTCTCCAATCTTAATATGATTTTCTTTCATTCCTACAACATTCAAGCCTATAGCATTAGACCTGCTGCATTGCCACTATTCGGAAATAGGATGGATGGGCGGGAACAAAGCACAGGCAGGGCATACCTAAAAAAGCAAAGCTTCTGCACCACTAGCCCACACTCTATCCATGCAAGAAGCACACACGTAAGTAAGCCCTTTCTTTCGCCCGTCGTTGTCTTTGTTTATTGTGCCACCAGCCTGTGTCATCGTTGTTTCTCGGACCAGCCTATTCGGGTTCGACCAGCTCTCTATTAAAGCCCCTCTTACACCCCACTCAAAGAACCCAAATTGACCATCCAACAAGC
The DNA here is from genome assembly GCA_000404065.3 of Pinus taeda. NCBI lineage: Eukaryota > Viridiplantae > Streptophyta > Pinopsida > Pinales > Pinaceae > Pinus > Pinus taeda. Next base: position 148,840 of record APFE031146491.1, read on the forward strand.
GAATTAATTTCGTTCTACATGAGCTCTCTTCTTCAGCTTTTTCGGAGTAAGTGAAGTTCGTCAAGCCTAGGGTGATACTTTTTGCCTTCCTGGGTTGGGTTCCCATGGGTAGTCCTTCCAATCGTTCAATCGCACAATCTGCCTGATTATGTTCTTAATCCTATGCCTGATTATGTTCTTAATCCCTTTCAATATGCGTTGGATGTGAATCGAACCAGTAATCAATGTAAGGTAAACAATAAATCCAGCCAACTATAGTTAGGGATTTAGATGGAGTTTAAGATCTTCTTACCCCTGTTCTCCTGTAACCTCTGCACTGTAAAAGTAAAATGAGAACCCTGAGTCTTGCACGTTTGTTGGATATTCTGAAACATGCCCACAATCACACTGTTGCATTTGTTCTTCGTTCGATTTAGGTTTTCTGCCATTCCCCCACTAGGAGAAGCTCTGCTTTGAAATTGAAAAGGCTCCTGTGTTGTCCCGCTGAAAAATGCCAAAGTGAGAGTAGGATTGTAAGGTCGTATTTCATATGTTTGTTTGGATTCATCTGAGTGTGTGTGTTGAGTTTTTTGAATAGGACAAAACATATATAAGCTATCAGAAGCGTAAGTAGCAGATCCAGTCTCCACCGACAGCAAAGCAAGCAAGGGCATATACAATAGTCTAGCCAAATAAGCAACTTAAGATCCAGCAGCATGGGCATCAGAGGCATCATAAGCATAGGTAGCCTCACATAATCATCATTTGCATAAGCTGGTAGATGTTTCTAACCTCCCTGGCTGTCAGCTCTTCCCTGCGCTATTACTATGATATGCATACCTCCCTGACTCTCAGCCCTTCCCTGACTGTTAGCCCTTCCCTGCACTGGACCTACTTGCTAATAGCCTGGACCTGACCTGAATCGGAACTAAGCCCTTGGATTCCAGGAAGGCTGGGGAAGGCTGGACCTGACCTGAATCGGAACTAAGCCCTTGGATCCCAGGAAGGGAGGGCAGCAGAAAGAGGAAACCAAGAAGGGAGAAAAACAAAAGAGGAAAGGAACACCTGCACCTGCATGCACACCTACACCACCTGCATGCACACCTACCAACCTGCAAATAAACGCTCAAATTAACTAAAATGCTAGGTAAAGTAGGTAAACTAATGTTAACATTAATATCAACTATTTGACAGCCACTAATAATGAACTGGGTAAAGCAGAACAAACCTATGGTCCAGCCTCTTCTACCTCGGGAAGAGGCCAAATAAGATGGCAAACAAGGTTGCATTTAAAAACTTTGGTTACTCTGGCAAATGCAAACAACGTTGCATTTAAAAACTTTGGTTACTCCGGCAAATGCAAACAACGTTGCATTTAAAAACTTTGGTTCTCTCGCAATAATCATCTTACATTAATAACATAGCAACTTAAACTAATGCTATAGCAGCGCATTTCGATTACTATAGTCCCTAGCCATTCCAAGATGGCAAGGACTAATAAGGCAATTTTGAAAATATTTTGTCAAATTCGAGTTGTATTGGAAAGAAATAAGGCGATTTGAATCATTTTTAGACATCTATGTACAATATGTTGAAGTTGTGATAGATCTTCACGTGATCAATTAATTTACTCATATATGTTTGAGTGCAAACATTTATAGCTAGAAATATTAATGATCTGTTGAAACGAATGACCAAGTCTGGAATTTGATGTCTTGCATGATATATTTTGTAATTGTCAATGTATAAAATTGACAATACGAATCAACCAAGTTTAGAATTTGACGTTTTGCAAAACATTTATTTATTTGAGGATGTATTTGTCAAGTATAATGATATTAAACTTGGCGTTTTGCAAAACATTTATTTATTTGAGGATGTATTTATCAAGTATAATGAAATATAATGAAATATCATTATTTGAGGGTGTATTTATCAGGTATAGTTAACTATCAAACATAAACATTGTTGCTCATTAAAACTTGAATACGTAGATTTAACCTGGAGATACATAGATAGACCTCCGATTTTTTTTACCAATGGGTCAAATAGAAATCAATTAAACTTTATTTTCCTTTTCTTAGTATCAGAAGTGGATGGAATAAGAAATCAGTTGGGAAATCCAAAGCCAAGAATGGAAGGGTGAATTCGATTTCTCAACCCAATAATATGAGATTTGTAAAAAAAAAAAAAAAAAAAAAAAGGATATACGAAATTTGCTCAGTCGATTGAGCTTTCCATCCAGAAAATACTAAGTTGGTACCATCTGTGAGTCTGGTAGGAGAGCCTAACCAATTCTCTATTTATCAAGAGAGATTACAAATTCCAAACATGTAATCGACTATTAACACAAATGACATTGGCGGTTCATATTTTATAAACTAACGACCCCAACGGTACATTATCATCCTTACAAAATAAGATTGAAACCAAATGAACTAATCAGAGTGCAAAAAAATAAAATTAAATAAGTGCAAAAAAATAAAATTAAACAAGTGTAATATGCAACATTTCTGCTTAGTACCTGTCTCTTATGCAAAAAGTAATTGATAGCAGGGGTTATTGTGTCTAAGATAAAATTTCCCCGCATGCCCATGCATAAAGGTTTAAAAAAAAAATAATTATTAAAACTTATGACTTGCAAGATTCTATTTTGTACGATGACATTATTGGGAGACTTTAATACCAGTTCTAATTAGAAATCAATTTATGAAAGTTTTATTAATATAGGAAGGGACTCAAATGCAGCAAGAGTTTAGAAGAAAAACTTAGATTGCATTTTCAAAAATATCTCTATATTGATATAGAAAGTGATAGAATATCATAAATATGCTGGATTTTTTTTTTGTAGTTGTTGCAATAATATTGGAGTCCTAGTTGTAAGGCTTAAAAGATTTGTTTAAAAAATTCATTATATTTATGAATATTTATTTAAGTGTGGATAATACTTTTAGTGTTTTCTTATAATAATAAATTTATATATATCAATTTATATATGAAATGTGAATGCTTATTAACGATTTCACATTTAAAATCTGATATATATATTTTTAAACCACCAAAAGTCATAAACATAATTTGATGTTAAAATTTTCTCAAATATTGAAGTAAATTTTGTAATATTTTAAAGGCTAAAAGCTACACATTAATTAAAAGTCAAACATGAGTTTCACACACTTACTTCGAAATAAAATTTTTATAAATAATGAAATTTTCATAAATATTGAGATTTGAAGTGTATATTGTTTTTCATAAATATTGAGATTTGATGTGCATATTATTATGGCACTTGGTGGCATATAGATTTTTTTTGTTTTTTAAATAAATTTTTTTGACCAATTCTATTTATAACCCCATAAAATTAGTCATTTCATTTTTATGAGCCAATAAGAAAATAAAAAATCAAATTTCAAAAATTTATGTTTAATTTTCAAAATATATAGTTATTTTTTTCAAAACTTTAATAAAATTTATAAAATCGTTTTAATTTTTTTTAGAACTAATTGAAAGTCAAACCATTTGGACTATAAAATGATTACAATATAACCTGTCATACACAGGGATAAAATATTTTAAAAAATAATTTTTTTTGTTCTATAATATTAACTTTATATATTATCATTTAATTTTAGTTCAAATACGTGAATTAATTAAATAATAACAAGAATAGTTAAAATTAATAGTATAGTTACCAATCAATAATATTTACATATTTCAATTCATTAAGCTAGAAAATAAATAAGTTAAAATAAAGAGCATTGGGCTACTTAACAACTGTATCATTAAAAATAATAAAAATAACAGAAACACACCTCTATCTTATATTATTATAATAAAGAGAGAATGTTGGCATAGTACTCAGAGTCCCCCAATATGGTATATCTACATTTTCTTAGTAGCATTTTCAATACCATGCTATTCAAAATACCATGAACTACTTGAACATGATATAATGTATGTAGTAGCTAAACATTTAATCGTAAAGACGCATAATGATATAATTTATGTAGTTGCTAAACACTTAATTGTAAAAACACATGATGTTTTGCAGGGTAACACAAGAAGCATTACGCAACATTCATAGATCAAGGAGTGTGGAATTTGATACTTATCTAATTGATCTTAATGAGAAACTGAAGGAGGGACTCCCACTCTCCTCCCAACCATAGATCAACTACACTGTGAACTCTCTTGCAGTTGGTCACCCCCGAGCCAAATCCAAGTTTGAGGAATTGATTGCACAGAGTTAACACACCAGTGGATTGGTCAAGTTCGCAAATTCATGAGCCAGATCTAAATGTATTGCAATAGAGATATGGTGAGCTAGAGTTCCGAGAGGAACTCTAATATTTGCTCCAATATGAGAACATCTAGAGATAAGTTGATTGATCTAGTTTGAGCGATGAGCAAGGAATGATGCAGTGGCCCAAAGCTCTAAGAGGCTTTGTTCATAGCATCTAATGAATGAGAGGTGATGCGATAATGGCCTGATCAATGTAAAGTGGAAAATGGTATGATAGATTCACTACTAATAGAGAAACGGTTTGGCATTCTCTGCAGGGAAATGATGCGAGGAGAGATGTAATAGGGAAATGTAGGGGATTTGCATTTGATGTCCTCGTACAAGCATTGGATGGTGTACCATCTCTTTGGCAAGGGTTAAAGGAAGATACAAGACACACACTCCCTATCCCCATTGGCTATGAGGTATTAAAATGTATATCAACTTGCTCCACTACCTCACTGCCCAACCGACTTTGCCTTTGCCCAGACAGTGCCTATTCAGTGTGGTAGGGGTATCTGGGATGAGTACCACGCACCCACTTTTACTCTTCAAGGTATGATTATTCAACGGTCTGTTGAATCTAAATCATCCCACCCACTGAACAACATATTAGGCTTCCATTTTTCCATAACATGACAACATATAGGATTCTCTATTAGGACAGCGTAGATGCTTCTCCATGATCTTCCATAGTTTCATGTTAGGGTAGTGTAGATGCTTAGGGCACTCATTCTATGGCAATGTATAGGTTAGGCTTCCATAACAAGGTATTAGGCTTCCAGTTTTCCATAACATGACAGCGCATGGGATTCTCTATTAGGACAACATAGATGCTTCTCCATGATATTCAAAAGTTTCATGTTAGGGCCATGTAGATGCTTAGGGCACTCATTCTATGGCAGCATATACTCTTAGTGACTCTTCCTTCCACTAAGACTCAAACGAGTGGAGAGGAAGAGATCACAAGAGAAAATGTATGTTCCTCAAATGACTAACAAGCCACCTCCTTTTATGCTAAAATGTTGAGTACAAGTGGGGGAAATTTGGTTGTTGGCCGACCTTGACAAATTGTCCCATAACACAAATAAATTCATATCTCCATGTATACTTATCATAATCGGATGATCTTTAGATCAATCCTACACCTCTTGATGAGAGGGATCCAAGAAAAATATCACCTACCATAAATAGATGACCCGCATGGAGTTTGCCCTAGTTGCCAATTTTAACATCAACTCTACCCTAGGGACCCCAACCCAACAAATCCTTTGAGGTGAAAACCCTTCTCCAAGTTTTGCACTCAAAAAAAAGGTTGATCAAATCCCTTGAGGTGCAAATCCTTCTTCAAGTTTTGCACTCAAAAAAAAAGTTTTGCACCTCGAGAGATTTGATTCATCTCGGTGCTTGATAGAATTGGAGTTAAGATAGATCTAAGTTGGTTATTACCATCAATTTTAATAATCTTCCACAAAATCTAAACTTGAAATTGTACCATATAATTCTTACCATCTATCCTTTCCATTCACGAATCACAGTTAATGATAGATTTTCAACTTAATTTTAATGACTCAATTGAAATTTGGTTGAAAAAATCATTCTTGAAGAAGTCTTTATTGGATTGTAATGTTGTAAAAAAATAATTAATACTAACCTCCTTCTTTAGAATATGATAGATGAAGTTACTTCACATCACTCTCAACAAATTTCCAATCTGACTATATTTGGCCTTCAATAGTTTCATGTTTTCCATAATGTTTTTCATGATAGAATCGAAACATGGTTGGATGAATCTTTTCAAGCAAAGTTTCCTGTAAATAATAACGCTATTATATTGTTTATAATACGTGGAATGTTAGGTAGTGCAATTATTTCATTTCCTCTTATTAGTTTTATTCGTCTTCTATTATTGATTTCTGATGTACATATGCTTGCAAGTTTACATCTTCATGAATGACTCCATTTGAAGTTTGATTTTACTTAGTTTTGATCGTCCCTATAGTTTAGAATAGGCGTAGAAGTAGAATAAGTGGCTTAGCTTTGTTTTCTTTTTCTACTAGTAAATTATATTTCTTTTATTCACTCAAATAATGCAGTTATGAGGACATGCATTACCCGCAAGCAAGAAATGTACCATCATGAGGATGCATTCAGGGAAGGTCACTTTAACTTTTTCCTCTCTTCGTTATTTATTGTCTTGTTTATGTTACTTCCATTAAACATTTCTTTCAAGTCTCATCTTTAACTTCTAATTATCATAACTTAATTAGTAAAATGTTTAATGCAATCAGTTTTCTAAGATCATAAAACAAGAATATTTGAAAAAAGAAAAATAGACAAAAGAATTTGATGAGGCTCTCATGTTTTGAAATTTGTAGTCATAATTGTACCTTTACTTTAGGTTTTTTTTTTCAACTTCTTTGTGTTGATTCCTTGGAATAAAAGATTGATTAACAATGTACCATGCAAGTTAAATCTATCAAAATATTAATTTAGAAGAAGTGATGTATTAATAGAAAAGTTAGGGATAAAATTTTCAAAATTCAAATTCAATATATCTCTTATAATCCCATTTTTCCTTTCTATTTTTTAATTGTGATATGATGAAATATGTGCTAGTTGAGATTTTGTTATACTTAGAGCCCATTTTTCCTTTCTATTTTTTAGTTGTGATATGATGAAATATGTTCTAGTTGAGATTTTATTATACTTAGAGCCTATCTTAATGAGCTAGTTGAGATTTTGTTATACTTAGAGCCTATCTTAATAAGCTAGTTGAGATTTTGTTATACTTAGAGCCTATCTTAATAAGCTAGTTTTTAATAGGATTTTGGACTTTTTCTATAACTTTATTCTCTTTTTTGCACTTTCAAGTTTTGTGAGCATGGTTGTGACTGCTTCCATCATAGATTGGGCATCTACAATGTTTTCCATGAATCTAATTTTCATAGTCCTTTGAATTTCTGAAAATAATTTGTGCATTTTCTTCATTTTGCTTTTGATTTCTTTTCTGATTTTAAATTTATGGTGTTTTCTAATTTTTATATGGGGAATCTCTTCAAGGCAACACAAGTGGAATGTATACTTTATTATTATAAATTGAGTTTTATTTATTTAAAAACATCCACATTAAGTTTCAATTCTTATTCATTCACTAGAAACTATGGAGAAACACTAGGACATATTTCAAATATTATGGTTCTTTCTTAAATAGAGAAAATACTCTGCCTCAACCTTTCTCTCTCAATCTCCACCCTTATCCCACCACATTTAAATCATCTATTTTGATAGATTAATGGAAAAAAATTTGGAGCTAAAACTTAAAAAGTATTATATCTATTTTCTTTGAAAAAATATATAAGAGCATCTCTTGCACCACCCTGTTTTCTTCACCTAAATGCATATTGCAATTCTCAACCAATTACATCCAAAGGGTGGAATTTAATACAAGAGAGTTGAAAGTACTGCAAGTGTGGGAAGTGCATGTAAACTGTTGGGGCTATGGACGCTTGTTGACAGTGGGGCTATACTTATATGGTATCAAGACATCGTCATTGGGGCTATTGAATTTCGTGGGCAACAAAGCAATGTCGAGAAAAAAAACAAAATATGCACCTAATATATGTTTACGGATTATAAAACTCCATAATTGTACCCTTTATATTCAAAGGCATGAGAAAAATACAAAATAAATCTCCCTATCTTTAGATTCATTGCTTAAAGATTGAGTAGATATTAAGTACTCAAAACTCTATGATTCATATAGTTAAGTTTGTTTTATGTGGGTAGTGTAAGATAAACTAATGCAATGTTTGGGAATTTTGCAAAACTTATCATTTGGTTTTTAATAAATTTAAGCCTCGGTATAGAGATCACTGCTTCGCCCTAATATGTCGCTATTTGTTGAGGCCTTAATAACCCCATTAGTTTTTCCTGAAAAATTAAGGGGTCCCCATATAAGAAAAACTAAGGGGTCCCCACATAAGCTTTGGAAATAATAACTTAACTTGGATTTTGAACATTGTTTTTACGCCGTAAGGCGTTTCCCTCTGAAATCCATCCCCCTTTTTGCTGAGCTGTCATCCTTGAACACCGTAAGATTAAATGTTAGACGATTAGAAAGACTTGAACCATTGATCAAAACAGTTACATACAGCATATGTGAAGAGAGCTCATGAAGAAACATCGTCAGCGCCGCCCATTCCAGATGCTACCACCATAGCTCTGCATTGCACCGTTTGTTCAGCCCATTTTCTTTTCAAGGAAGGTGAACAGCCAATTGTATTTTGCTACCGGGTTTAGGGCTTAATGTGGACAGTTGGAGATGGATCGGTGATTTCAGATTCTTATGCGGTTGTAATCACTGGAATGGAGTAGCAGGTATGCTATCCTTATTTACTAATATCTACAAAATAGGATATTATCTCTAGAAAGGGAACGTGAGTATGCATACGGTCCGACTCTGTTTCTACCAGAGGTTTAACAGTTCTTATCATTTCTATTTCAGGGAAATGCAGGGTGTGGGAACGAACTTTGGCGTAGCGTTTCTTTGACATTTGAATGGAGATAGATATCATCATGGAGGTAAAGATCTCTTTGTACTGGGTCGTGCTATTAATTTTATTTGGTGAAGATCTTCCTGTACTGGTCCCTGCTCTTAATTTTATTTGGTGAAGATCTTTCTGTATGCTTGTCGGTAATTTACCCAGGTTAGTTTATGGTATTATCGAGTCCAAATCCCAATTTAATAACCCAGCTTTGCCGCTGAACCGTTTTTCAGCACAAACTTCACCGCAGAGATGTACTATTCGCGTAGTTCACTATAGACCGAATATATAGAATAGAGTTCACAGACCGGATATATCAGAATAGAGTTTTACTCGAGACAGGAGACAATCTCTATTCACCTAAGACCAGTTCTTTTTAATCCAGACTTGGATATTCATCAGTAAGAGATAACTGCAACCGATCTGGAGATTTTATATCCACCCCAGACCGAATTATCCCGTATAATCGCCACTGCAATCAATTTACAGGATTAATCTTTACTGCAGACCGGTTCTCTTCAATATCATATAATTATATTCAAGAGAGGACATAGCATTGATATTTACTGTTCATGGTCATTTGTAATATACCCAGTATTTTTTACAATTCAATGGATATGGATATGAATATGAGAAAACTTACAATTTTATATGGTATGTAGGATTTCATTAATAAATACCTATTTGTATTAGGAGTATCACCATTGAAATTGCATTCAAGAAACTGCTAAGAAAAAAATATAACAATTTAACGGATGAGGAGGAAGATACGATTTTATATTGTTTTGTAATATACCCAGTATTGTTTACAATTCAAAGGATATAGATATGGATTTGAGAAAAGTTACAATTTTATATTGTATGTAGGCTTTCATTAATAAATACCTGTTTGTATGAGGAGTATCACCATTGAAATTGCATTCAAGATACTGCAAGAAAAAAATATAACAATTTAATGGAAGAGTTAGATACGATTTTATATCTTATATAAGTATTGATTTATACATATTTATCATGTCTTTAAATAGGATTGCTTTAAGGTAACCGTTCGGTAATGGTAGAAGAGAAAGATGCAAGATGCAGAGCATTGAAAACTCTGAAAGATAACTCTCTCATATATAACCAGAAACAAATAGCCAGTATGAGGAATTTAGTTGTGAGTGACTTGGGTGAATAATATATTCACGAGAATAGGTAACTCTAATGGGAAGAATCAGTAACAATGGCCATAGATGTATTCTCCAAATGGCAGTTTGAACGGGTAAAAAAAATCAACAAATCACCTTAACCTAAGTTTAGAGGCACAAAGCACTTTTGCAGAATTACCCATTATTATTATCATAACGTTTGAGAGATTTAAACGAGAAAACTCGTTTGGCCCAAACGCTAAAATCACAAACCACGATAAGATCACAAATCACTTGTTACGCCATTACTCATTATTATTATCATAACGTTTTGAGAGATCTAAACGAGAAAACTCTTTTGTCCCAATATGTAATGATATGATATGCAAAGCTTGAAAATAAAGAGAAAATGGAAGAAAATTTGTATTTCTCTGTTTCTCGATCAAAATTCATTACCTGCTCATGGAAGCAGGTCCTGCCCTTATTTCTACTACTCTTCGAGCTAGAGACAACGCTCATAAGATTGATATACAAAATTTAATTAAACCAAGAAGGAGAAACTTAATAAAATTATTCCTTCTCGCTTTGCGCACACTTCTGCAACATCCAGAAAAACAAAACCTAAACCATTACAGTCATTTGATTTTCTCTGTGAAGAGGCATTGGTTTTGCCACAAAACTGGGTTTCATGTCACCGGCCATTATCGCCACCACAGTTTCTTCCTCGTTATCATCAGAGACCGGAAACCCATTCTTCCCGCAGCACTGATCATCTGTTGCAGCGGAGGTCAAAAAATCAGAGTTTATAATATGAAGAGCGCGCATCTTCTTCAAGTAGGAGAATACAATAACGACGAGAGCAAAGAGTATAAGTGTTATTATCACGCCCACTCCTCCCAGAACGTACGGAGCCGGTGACTTCCATGAGAAAATGGCTGTGCCATTGCCATTGCCATTCCAGGTACTAGCTCGTCTTACTAGCTCGGTACTCATTCTCGAGTGGACTATAACTCCCAGTGAACCTCCCAAGGCTGACAAATTGCACTGGTCTAACTTGGTTCCCGACCTCGAATCCTAGAACTTGTCCCATTTCTGTGTCATTTTCATACAATCAAAGCCCAGAACAGAGCTCAACCCGGGAATCTTTGATTCCTCTCTATCGGATTTGAACCCTGCACTGGATCTCCGCAATCTGCTGAATAAATCCGAGCTCGCATTAACGTTTCTCAACTGGGCAAACCAGAGGCCCCTGGCCTTGAGCTTGGACTCGCGCGCCAGCCTCGATTGGACTTGCAGGCACGCGCTCTCCCACTGCGCCATATGGCTCATTCGAGAACCCATTGGACGACTGAACACCAGGTGCCATAAACGATTCGGCTTTGGGCTTGTGCGTCACGGGTCGATTCGCATCTGTAGCAAGCGCTTCCTCAGCTGGGTATCCCAGTAGTTCTTGATTTCGTTGTCGGTTTGCTTGGGAAGGTGAGTAGCAATGGCGGACCACCTGTCACATCATAAATAAGATCATCTCTCAAGGTGACAGAATCAAGATACAAAAAACTAATTCATTCAACGTTGTTTTGTTTGTCAGGGCAACTAACCTGTTTCCCAGTAGCGCATGAAGTTGAATAATAGTATGCTCTTCCTGCACAATGAACTTCCCCCGCTTGATATCTGGCCTTAGATAGTGCGCCTCTTGGACCATAAGAAGCGAACGATGAAAAGTCGCTGTCAACACTGAAAACTGCCGCGGTCCAGGCCTCGAAGAATCCTAACGGAACCCTAGCAAATGAATACTAAACTGTTTGGGGAATTCATTATAAATCAACATACTTCGATCTCCTCGGTTTTCCACACAACCTACCCAACGCATTTTGCGCTGCCTTGCTCTGCTCTGCCCTTCCCTGCCCTGTCTCGCCTGGTGAGGCGAGAAGCATAATGATGGAGTTCCAAAGAAATTCGAGAGCCTAACGAGTTTCTGATCTTCTTCGGGCGTCCACGGGCTCTTCTTGAGCCCAACCCTTTCGCAGGTGAATATGGTGAATTAACTTCCCGGCAAGACGTGATGGAAATGGGAAAATCAAAATGTCTGGCAGGGACGTGTCAGTGGTCTACATTAATGCGGAGGGTGGTGGCGCTGGGCAGAGGCAGCGGAGGGTGGAGGAATTATCGACGGCCGGAGCCGGAGGTTTTTCCGGCCGGTGACGGAAACCGGGCCACCGGGCCATTCTACCGCCTAGGTAGACTACTCCGCTACTCCATGCCCATAGACATAAATGAGTCGGTACTCCATGTCCATAGACATAAATGAGTCGGTAATGGAGGTGCGAGCCGTATCATGGTCAAACCATTCATGTTATGGCAGTGCTATCAATTTGATGTGCTTCAGTTTCTGAAACAGTTAGTTTGTAACTTTGTGGTTGAGAATGTTGGCAGAGTTGTGTAGGTTACCCATAATACATATTAATGAGTAGGGAATGGAGGTTTGAGCCGTACCATGTCAGACCATTCATGATAGGTCAGTAAAATCCATTTGATGTGCTTTGTTTTCTGGTTTTCAAATAACATTTTCTTTTTCTATTATGTTTTGCCAAAATGCAAAATGAATGATGTCTCGATTTTTCGATTTTCCCCCAATAACCGGAATGGGAAATTGGAAATTGAGATTCTTGGTAAATAAATTCTAAACACCAAAACTCCATAAGTTTCTAGAGATTTGAACACAAATGACGCCTCCAAAAAGTGAAAATGTTGCGTAGCTAGCTGTGTAGGTAGTGCATGCCCATAGACTATTCATATTATGGCAGCGATATGTGGCTTCAATTTTTGGTTTCGAACAGTTTGTTCGTCGTTGCTGGTTAGGGTCTACGGGTTACGAAAGGTTGAGTTGTTAATACTGAAATGATCATTATAAAGAAATTAACTATATTCATTAATTAATAATATATATATATATTATATATATAAAACTGTTGAATATAAACAAAATTATGTTGTTTAAAAATTAATTTGAATATAAAATAAAATTTAAAAATAATTTGTAATTACACCGTAAGGTGTTTTCTTCTGAAATCCATCCCCTTTTTTGCCTACCTGTCATCTTTGGACACCGTACAATTAGATGTTACAAAGACTTGAACTCTCGATCAAAACAAAGTTACAAATTCGTTGGAAGTGTTTTTTCTTTTCTTTATTGACTGGTCTTATACATACAACATATGTGAAGAGAGCTCATGAAGGGACATCGTTAGCGCCGCCCATTCCAGATGCTACCACCACAGCTCTGCATTGTTTTTCTGGAGCAAAGGTGTCATCTCCTTCTGATTGTAATGGAAGGATTCGAAGCGTTTCGCCCTCCCCATCGGCGGCTAAATCAACCAAAAGAATGGTTTGTTTCTTTTATATGTGAATCTACATGGTTTCTTTGAGTTGGGATTCAGAGTTTTTTGGGGAGTTGGTATTTTGTTTTTGCTTGACCGTGTTTGGATTTATTGCAGAAACCCATTGGTACGAAACCCCATCCTGCAAAATTTCTAAAGGTATATCGATAGTATCAGCGAACTGTTGTGGCTTATTCTATTGTGTCTATTTCCAAAGGAGATTTATTATAAGCCACTGGGTTTTTCAAAATTCTACAAATACCCAAAAAATGGATTCTGTTTGATTGATAATTTGTTGGGATTTAAATCTCCAGTGATGTAAGTCTTTCAGAACACAGATGCACATGCATGCATTTTCCTATAGTTAGGATTTTTTTTCCCTCTAGTTCCTTAATCTGCGTTGTTGGATTTCTGTTTGGACAGCTCTCCTTCAATCATGGATGCTAAGACTACTTCTTTAGAGAAAATGGAGATAGACCCGATGGTATGTTTTTTTGTCAATTCAATCAACTTTTAATTTCTGATTTTCCCGATAGATAGGGAGGTGGAATAAATAACTATATGATGGGTTTTTGTTCAGGTACCTCCAGAGAAAGAAGCTAACATTTCAAAGATTGACAGTACCGTTGTTGCGGCAGACATAGCCACTACTGAATTGCCAACAGAAGGAACTGTAAGAGTGCTTCACTTTCTCCATCCCACGTTGTGTAGTAGTTTTTTGAAATATGGGATAAATTTCCTATAGCAAGGATGAAGTGTATTAGTGTATAAAAGTTTATTGCAGACACTTAGGTAAGAATGCATGTCATTGCTGAAGTATTTCGTGTAAATTCTGCTTTGTGATTGTAACAGATGGGAGTCAGCAGTGCATTTGAAGGCAAATCTATATCAGTAGATAAAGTAAGAGATCAAGAGAAAAGGGAAGATAGTTCAGAGTACAAAGAAGGGGAGAATAGCTCTTGTAAGGGAGACCTCATAGAGGGAAGTGTTGTTGAAAGACATATAAAGGTGGAAAACATTAAGGAAGGAAGTCAAGTAGACAGTATGCGAGGAAACGATAATGATTCAAGCAAATTATTGCCACAGAAGCAAGAGGTAATCACCAAGACTGATTCAAGAATGCAAAAACAAGAGAAACCTGGTTAGTGAACTTGCTCTTTTAGTGACAAGAGATTAATCTGAAAATTCAATTTATGGATTTTGTTTTCTTGCTTGTTTTCCATCTAAAAAACCTCTTCCATTAGTCATGGTCACGTTTTCATACTAATATACATCATCATATTTCTAACTGCTGAGTTCCATCAGATGTTCCATCTCTCACCGTTTCAGCTTCATGTGCTATCAGTTGCTCCACCAATGGAGCTGCTGGACCTTCACCCATATCCATGGCTGTAGCAGGGTGGCCTGGAGCCTTATCTGCTCTTTGGTATGAACATCTCTCTACCCTGTTATGTTGATCATGTTGTTTTGTTGTTGCTTGTAATAAGCAATCATTTTCTGAGTTGAAACAAGGATTTGTTCAGCAGGTATTTTGGACCAGCGACGGCTACTTGGCCTGGAACATCTCTGTCTGGAATGATGCCTGTTGAAGGAAACTTGATGAAAGGCATACAGGTAGCTAATTTGTTTCCACTGATCCTTTAGTTGTGGACTATTTTACATTGCAACTCAGAATCATACTACATCTTCGTCCTTTGGTCAGAGATATGGAGAGCTGACCAGGGAAACAGTTACAGTAAGCGAAAAGATTAGTGTTAAGTTTGAGGATTCAGATGTTGTTGCCCCCCTACCAGAGGCAAAAACGACGCATATTCCTGTAAAGGTGGAAGGCGTTTCTGAATCTGAAAGAAATCAGATAGAATCAGAGAATATTGATAGGCCAACTGATGTATTGCCATCTGAAAATTCAATAGGGAAATTTGAATCTCCAGTGATGTAAGTCTTTTAGAACACAGATGCACATGCATGCAATTTCCTATAGTTAGTATTTTTTTCCCCTCTAGTTCCTTAATCTTCTTTGTTGGATTTCTGTTTGGACAGCTCTCCTTCAATCGTGGATGCTAAGACTACTTCTTTAGAGAAAATGGAGATAGACCTGATGGTATGGGAGAATAGCTCTTGTAAGGGAGACCTCATAGAGGGAAGTGTTGTTGAAAGACATATAAAGGTGGAAAACATTAAGGAAGGAAGTCAAGTAGACAGTATGCGAGGAAACAATAATGATTCAAGCAAATTATTGCCACAGAAGCAAGAGGTAATCACCAAGACTGATTCAAGAATGCAAAAACAAGAGAAACCTGGTTAGTGAACTTGATCTTTTAGTGACAAGAGATTAATCTGAAAATTCAATTTATGGATTTTGTTTTCTTGCTTGTTTTCCATCTAAAAAACCTCTTCCATTAGTCATGGTCACGTTTTCATACTAATATACATCATCATATTTCTAACTGCTGAGTTCCATCAGATGTTCCATCTCTCACAGTTTCAGCTTCATGTGCTATCAGTTGCTCCACCAATGGAGCTGCTGGACCTTCACCCATATCCATGGCTGTAGCAGTGTGGCCTGGAGCCCTATCTGCTCTTTGGTATGAACATCTCTCTATCCTGTTATGTTGATCATGTTGTTTTGTTGTTGCTTGTAATAAGCAATCATTTTCTAAGTTGAAACAAGGATTTGTTCAGCAGGTATTTTGGACCAGCGGCGGCTACTTGGCCTGGAACATCTCTGCCTAGAATGATGCCCGTTGAAGGAAACTTGATGAAAGGCATACAGGTAGCTAATTTGTTTCCACTAATCCTTTAGTTGTGGACTATTTTACATTGCATGGTGAGTCCTTGTAATTTGTAGATTATCGATGTACACTGGTCAATTCTTGGTAATGAAGAAGGCGGCATGTAGGGTTTCATATTTTATATTTTATTGCGAAGTTATTTGTGGCTTCCTTAGGGTTGATTTTCCCATGCTTTAAACCTGTCAGATCATTGGACTGTCATAGCTGCTAGCGTGCACGTTATCGTTGTATCTATGAATGGGTTTTTCTGCTTCTTGGCTTCGATCATGACCATTTGGGGTGGCCTTCTGCACTGATTTCCATCTGCCTTCAACATCATGAGCTAGAGAGTCTATGATGTGTTTTGTCTTATAAGTTGGCATGTGTTCTGTTTGATCATTCTTTTGTGTCTTCGATCATGGTTTTAGTATTCCTGGATATAGTCTTCCAATTGAGGTGTTATATCTGTTAAAATATGTTCAGATTTTCTCATTTTATCCTGTGATGAATCAGTGGGGATAATGAAATGAATGAGTTGGGATATCGGTTTTATGTTGTCCTTCATGAAACATTGTTCAAGTCGGCATCTTTGAGACTTACCAATATATTCTCTGATGAAGGATTCGTGGTAGAAGGACCTTGAAAAAAACCTCGTTCCTCAAAGTTTGGCAAAGATGATTAGATTTTAGAAATGACAAATCAAACACCTGTAACCATCAGTGTTGTTAGATTTATCACCAGCAAAATCTAACACTGAAAATTCAAATTCACCAAAGAGTATTTCAGATGAAAATCATTGTGATAATTGAGTAATATGGAGAACAACTACAGATCTATTGTACTAGCATTTTTCCAGGGAAAATAACCTTGCAAATTGAATCCCAACGACACCCTCTATGAAGAAACCAAAAATACCAGAAACCCTTGTCTTCTCGTCAGATCTACCAAAAGATTCATATAACCGTAAGTAATTTCAACACTCTTCCACAAGAATCCTTAGCAAACATATCAGTCTTCAACAGTCCAAAGGCGAGAAATCTCTTTAGAGATGACTTATTGCTTTGACTCACTGTTTCCAATAATCCATCTTTCACAACCTTAGAAATGAATTGTGTATGCAAATAGCCACGCTTACAAATATAGAATTAGATAGAAATGAGGGTGATGAATATGCAATATACAACCAATCAATAGGATGGTCATTGCTATCATTATTACAGTCACGCATAAGTCAATGTGATGCAATCAGTGTTACTCTTACAACATCAACAAATCGTCAAGGATTTGTCACACAAGGTTTCTGTCCTGTGTCAAGGTCTTTAGCTATTAGTGCTATTGGTGAAGCTTCAAACCTAGGATCACATCTTGAAGAGAAGAAACTGGTAGAGCCTCCTAATCTGAAGATAAACATCACAGATACCCAAAGAAAATCTTGGTCTTCTCAAGTAATGGTGCTTCTAAGTTTGCTACTGAGGCATGACAACACAAAATTGTACATTGCTTCCTTTCTATTTTCTGAGGGGCAATGTACAGTCTGGGTAGCCACTTGTGATATTAAAACAGTGAGCTCTGAGGTCAATATAATGCTCAGACTTATTGAGAAACAAGAGTTGGAGATATTCAATAGACAAAGATGGAGAAGGGAGTTTCAATGGACAATCCGCTTTAAACAATTTCAGCTCACCGAATCAGGAATCGATTTCAATTATTATGCCTCTATATAATTCCTTCTCTGATGAAGGATTCATGGTAGAAGGACCTTGAAAAAAACCTCGTTCCTCAGATTTTGGCGAAGATGATTAGATTTCAGAAATGACAAATCAAATACCTGTAACCATCAGTGTTGTTAGATTTATCACCAGCAAAATCTAACACTGGAAATTCAAATTCACCAAAGAGTATTTTAGAGGAAAATCATCGTGATAATTGAGTAATATGGAGAACAACTACAGATCCGTGCTACCAGCATTTTTCCAGGGAAAAAAATCTTGCAAATTGAAACCCAACGACACCCTTTATGAAGAAACCAAAAATACCAGAAACCCTTGTCTTCTCGTCAGATCCACCAAAAGATTCATATAACCATAAGTAATTTCAATACTCTTCCACAAGAACCCTCAGCAGACATATCAGTCTTCCACAGTCCAAAGGTGATAAATCTCTTCAGAGATGACTTATTGCTTTGGCTCACTATTTCCAATAATCCATCTTTTACAATCTTAGAAATGAACTGTGTATGCAAATAGCCACGCTTACAAAGATAGAATTAGATAGAAATGACGACGATGAATATGCAAAGATGTGGTTGAGTCAGAGATTGCAGACTCCGAGGTTTTCTTTATTTCTGGATGAAGTTTGGAGAGATGGTTCCCAGTTGATGGAAGAATTTGGTTTGTTGCTGCTAACCGACCACTCCAACTCGAGACTTGTAAGTTCAAGAAATCGCAAAGTCCTGCCAGAAATTGGAGTTGCGGAGACATCTATAATAAGAATGGGGGATTTGGTAGAAGAGGAAAACTGGAAACTATTTTTTATTCATCCTTTTCGAATTCCATGATTCAGTTGGGGCTTACTCACGAGGTTCTTCTTTGGTTGTCCACACTCTGGGAAAGTGTTCAACCTTCAACCAGTTCTTTGTTCTTGATTGGCATATTTGATTACAAGTTATTTTCTCACAGATATACAACCAATCAATAGGATGCTCATTGCTATCATTGTTACAGTCACGCATAAGTCAATGTCATGCAATCAATGTTACTCTTACATCATCAACAAATCGTCAAGGATCTTTGACACAAGGTTTTTGTTCTGTGTCAAGGTATTTAGCTATTAGTGCTATTGGTGAAGCTTCAGACCTAGGATTACAACTTGAAGAGAAGAAACTGGTAGAGCCTCCTAATCTGAAGATAAATATCACAGATACCCAATGAAAAGCTTGGTCTTCTCAAGTAATGGTGCTTCTAAGTTTGCTACTGAGGCATGACAACACAAAATTGTACATTGCTTCCTTTCTATTTTCTGAGGGGCAATGTACAGTCTGGGTAGCAACTTGTGATATTAAAACCGTGAGCTCTGAGGTCAATATAATGCTCAGACTTATTGAGAAACAAGAGCTGGAGATATTCAATAGACAAAGATGGAGATGGGAGTTTCAATGGACAATCTGCTTCAAACAATTTCAGCTCACGGAATGAGGAATCGATTTCAATTATTATGCTTCTATATAATTCATTCTATGATGAAGGATTCGTGGTAGAAGGAACTTGAAAAAAACCTCGTTCCTTAGATTTTGGCAAAGATGATTAGATTTCAGAAATGACAAATCAAACACCTGTACCCATCAATGTTGTTAGATTTATCACCAGCAAAATCTAACACTGAAAATTCAAATTCAACAAAGAGTATTTCAGAGGAAAATCATCATGATAATTGAGTAATATGGAGAACAACAACAGATCCGTGCTACTAGCATTTTTCCAGGAAAAATAATCTTGCAAATTGAAACCCAACGACACCCTTTATGAAGAAACCAAAAATACCAGAAACCCTTGTCTTCTTGTCAGATCAACCAAAAGATTCATATAACCGTAAGTAATTTCAATACTCTTCCACAAGAACCCTCAGCAAACATATCAGAGGATGTGTCATTGATGAGGGCCGAAGATTTCAAAGAGGGGTTTTGGACAACGGCTAGCACATGTGTCCTAGGAAATCTGCAGATGTAATTAACTTGAGAAGTTTGATCTGCAGACATAATTCATATGAGAAGTTTGATTCACCTACAAAAGAAGAGAGACAGTGAAACACAACATGACATAGCCTTATAAATTGTAAACCCAACAAGCCATCGAAACCCTAGTCAAAAATAAAACAAAAACTTTTCAAAACAATCGTCAATTTTCCAGAAATCCTTCAACCGCATGGAAGAATTGTGCATTTGATATGCATTTTCACCCTCACGCACACTGTGTTTTTGTATTTTCATTGATAAAACATAATATAATTATGGGTTTGGGTTTAGAAATTGTCAAAAATAAAGAGTTCAGGTTACCAAGATGAAAAATAAGAGTCAACCTTAACAAATATCCCTAGACTCCCGAGTTGAATAAACTCCAATGACAATACCTATCTTGTGTCTTAATTAGCAAGACCCAAAATTATGTGCAATATAAATTCTCTTATCTGAATAAGGAGGAGAAAAATAGAATTCCACATAAGAGACTAATTATTTTAATTAACTAAATAATAATAGAAAGTAAATTAAATCACCTTTATTTTACTAGATTATTTACAATAATTTTAAAGCATACTTTCAGTGTTACAACTATTATTTTTTTATGAATATATGTGATTTAGAAATAAACAAATTCAAATTAAAATTCATTTATTATGATTTTAAAGCATACTTTCAGTGTTAAGCAACCATTAAAATTTTATACATAAATTTGACTCCAGAAATAAATAAATTCAAATTATGAGTAGAATTTTTTTTGGGATAAGTTATGAGATGCAGAAGATTCGTTGTATAATCCTAACCACGGGTATGATACAAGAGAGACTAATTATTTTTATTAATTAAATAATAAAAAATTAAAATTATGCTTTAGTTCTAATAATCTTCTTCATCTTATTGGAGAGAGACTAATTATTTTTATTAATTAAATAATAAAACAAATTAAAATTGTGATTTAGTTCTAATAATCATCTTTATCTTATTAGATTGTTTACTATGATTTTAAAGCATATTGTCAGTCTTACACAACCATTAATTAATTTTTATGAATTAAAGTGACTTTAGAAATAAATAAATTCAAATTGAAACTAAATTACTATGATTTTAGAGTAAATTCAAATTAACTCACATGTACAATTTATAGTGTTCTTCCTACCTCTCCTCTCCTTTGGCTATAGCTTTCCCATTGAGCAACTTGGTAGCTTCATAGTCATGAACAACGATTTATATGCAATATTAATTCAATAATTAATAAAAAATAGTGTGAGACACCCTAAATCAATTTCATTTCTACTACATCTCTACATTTCATTTAGATTTCCCATTCCCATGGTTCCTCAATTTATGCCTTACGACGTTTCCTTTGCAACATTTGGTGCAAATGCTAGTTTAAGTGATTTTTATTTCTAATAATTTTTCACTTCTGAGGTTTTCATCATCTTCCTCTCCTCAAAAGCTTTCCAATGATATTAAATTTGCCTCATTTAAACTCTCAGATATTAAATTTACCTCATTTAAACTCCCCGATCAAAAATTATGACCATTAAAAGTTGTGTTTTTTTTCTATTTTTATAGTGACATGAAAAACTAGATAAAGAGTGACATGGCAATAGTCACGTGTACTATCAAGTCACATGTAACTTTCTTATACATTCCAATCCATGTTCCGTGAATCTTTTTCATAAACGGTTACATTGACTCATTGAATTTTTCCTATTCCTATCTCGGACCTCGCCTTCTCACCACTTTTCATATATACAAACCCAAAAACCTTCAATTCCTATTCCTATCTCGGACCTCGCCTTGTCACCACTTTTCATATATACAAACCCAAAAACCATCGAGAAGTCAAGCCCCGAGATTACGTGTTAATCCCGCCATGTGTCACCTCCATGCCAACGCCATGTGTCACCTTGTTTCAGCCATATCAACCTGTCAATATTTCCGTTTTCACCTATCACGTGGCACTTGAGATGACGTGAATGTTCCTGTCAACAAGCAAGCGATTTTTTTCATCTCGGAGCATCGGGTCTCGCTAGTTTAATAGGTTCTATGATAGTTCCTGTTTTCAGATGCTTTATGTCAAGTAATGTGAAATTTCTGTCTCAGAGGAATCCATCTATGTGCTTTTTCACTTAAGCTTTTCGAGAACTTAATACTTGAGATGACGTGACACTTCAACGCAGACGACATGTAATGCTTTTTCACTTAAGCTTTTCGAGAACTTAATACTTGAGATGACGTGACACTTCAACGCAGACGACATGTAAACAATAAAGCCACATTAGTATAGATACCAGCTCATCTTAGATCTCAGCCAGTTTCGCTAGTAATGCTTCAAAATCACTCGAGAGCCCAAGGTTCTATGATAGTTCCCGTTTTCAGATGCTTTATGTCAAGTAATGTGAAATTTCTGTCTCGGAGGAATCCATCTATGTGCTTTTTCACTTAAGCTTTTCGAGAACTTAACACTTGAGATGACGTGAATGTTCCTGTCAACAAACAAGCAATTTTTTTCATCTCGGAGCATCGGGTCTCGCTAGTTTAATGGGGATTCACATATAAATATCTTTCCAAGCTTCGATGTTCTAAGAATTAGGTTTATTATGGCATTTGATGCGCGTGTCCAAAATATAACAAATGATTTACCGCCTATTGCCCTAAGCTTATTTTCGATACACTACTCGTAATGTGTGATCATATAAACCCATGAAATATTGTCCCCTTCATGCATGTGGTATAATTGGATAAGCTGTTCTCGAGTTTGCAAAAACCATTTCGGGCATGAATCGATTCGCCAAATTGGTAGAATCAGAGAGAATAATTTTAAGTAGTTGAATTTTGTCAAATTTATAAGAGAAACCAGTTAAATCAACCAGAATATCTATGTGCGATGTAAATTGTGATTTTCATGGATAGCAGTCTAGATAGAAGCGCCGAGTGGAGAACACCGAGTGAAGAGCACCAACCGGCGGCCAGGATAGAGGCTTCCTGGAACTGCAGGAGGGACTACACAATTACCTACATGCCAAGGACAAAAACTGGAGGGCAGATGTTTTATCAAAAAAGGGCCTATCAATTCCACAAGGCACCTGGAGGATGCAGATAACGATGGACAACATCTCTCATCAGAGCCAGGACTATTGCAAGCGGGGTACATAAATTTCAATTTATTGATGTCTATCTGGTATGTTTCTATTTCCCAATATTTTGACTTCCTTTTGAAAAATTTACATATATTTTTGTCTCATGGGACCGATTTCGACCTATTTGATGTGTTAATTAGCAGCCAACTCTCTATATAAACTATATGTAGCAGAACAAAAAATGTTATTTTTGAACCTTTCCTCAATATGGGACTTTGATCCTCTATATTCTGCCATATCTGGTGATTCCTATGTTGAGATTTTGCTGTTTGAGTCAAATAGGCAAAAATCTCTGAAGGATGACAACAATAGGGAATCAGTTCCTAGATCAGCTCCAGGTTGTTGGGAGGGAGTTAATGCCTCCTATATTTGATGTGAGGGAGTTATGAGGTTGTTAGATTCTCTATTCTATATAATAGGCAACCATTCGGATGGTTTGCTAAGAGAGTGTGAGGATTTCATTGATGTAATCTCCAAAGTTTTGATTAATATATTCTTGATGCCTATGTTTGGTGGACGTAGCCCAGATTGGTTGGGTGAACCACGTTAAAAAGCTGTGTTCTATGTGTTTGAGCTTCTGCTGTGTTAATTGTGTGTTTCATTTAAATTGCTGTGCCTGAATTCCAACAAATGGTATCAGAGCGTGTTGGAGGTGCTGCCTGGAGAAACGTTGAGCTTGAAGCAGAAGGGGTGTGTTGCTGTTGCGTATTGAAGAGCTAGTATCTGTTGCTGGTGCGTATTGAAGTGCTGGCGGACTGTGCTGAGGGTTGCTGTGCTGTGCGCTCTGATACGTGAGGTTGTTGGGCGCATTTTTAATTGGAAAACGGTTTGGAGCGTTGTTTCGTGGAGCAGAACGGTATGTTATGTAGCTGCATATTTTAAACTGCGTGGAAATCTAAATCTAAACCTCTGTCGCATGTTTAAATCTAAATCTAAATCGCTGGTGCTTGTGGTTTACCTTGCTGGTGCGACCTCTAGCCCTTGCGTGTTTGACCGAATGTCATTTATATGCAATAGCCCGTGCATATTTTGTTAAATTGTCTGCTGTGGAGCCTGCGCGTTGTTAAATTGCGCGTTGTTAAATTGTTCAATTGCTGCTGGTGCTGTTGGTCGGAACCCAACGATGTTACTTGAATCCAATTCCCGTAAGCACCAAGAAATTAATTGCGCAATTAGTTTACTTTTAAATTTATGACATAGTCCACGTTAAATTATACATAAGAAAATGTGGCATAAAGTATACATAAGAAAATGTGAGTAGGGCCAAAAGCATAAAGTAAACATAAGAAAATGTGAGTAAGGCCAAACGCAATTTTGTTTGTTCACGAATTCGAGGCATGTTATCGGTTTTATGTTTTGAAAGGGCCGCTGGATTTGCTGCAAAGTGGTAGTAAAAGAAACATTTTTGTTTTTTTTTGGCAAAGGCATATCATTGCATAGGGCAGTTTGTTTTAAAAGCAGAAGTATGGAGACATAGGCATAAAAATTTTTCTTGTGTGAAGGAAGATATTTTTTTTGGCATATGCAATTTTTTTTTAAATTGCTGGTATCACAAATTGAAATTGGAGATTCTTTGACAAGATGGCCAAAACACAAAGTGCCCGTTTTGAAATTGAAAAATTTAATGGGAAAAATAATTTTGAGATCTGGAAGGTAAAGATGCACGATCTGCTGGTTCAACAAGGTGTGGCGAAAGCACTGTTGGGGAAAAACAAAAGACCTGCGTCCGTGACGGAGGATGAATGGGATGAGATGGATGCTAGAGCTCTGAGCGGAATTCGGTTATGTCTGGGGGGCGATGT
>APFE031146491.1:177204-189056 GCA_000404065.3 Pinus taeda
TACGTCTTTACTCTTGCAGGTGGAGCTATAAGCTGGATGTCAAAGCTACAGAACATTGTTGCTTTGTCCACTACTGAAGCAGAATACATTGCTGCTTCTCATGCTTGCAAAGAGGCGGTTTGGTTGAAAGGGTTTGCTTGGTGAGTTTGGTAGGTTACAGGATAACATCAGGTTACTTTGTGACAGTCAAAGTGCAATACATTTGGCTAAAAATCCGGCCTATCATAGTAAGTCAAAGCATATTCCAATCAAATATCATTTTGTAAGACAGGTTATCACTGAAAGGGGAGTTTCTCTTGAAAAGGTGCATACAAAGGAGAACTGTGCAGACATGTTCACGAAACCAGTTTTGTTGGAGAAGCTACGCTGGTGTTTGGCTTCTCTTGGCTTGCAGAAAAGATAAATAATAATAACAGGGCATCAGGCGAATTGTTGTCAAGGTGGAGATTGTTGAGATTTTGCTGTTTGAGTCAAATAGGCAAAAATCTCTGAAGGATGACAACAATAGGGAATCAGTTCCTAGATCAGCTCCAGGTTGTTGGGAGGGAGTTAATGCCTCCTATATTTGATGTGAGGGAGTTATGAGGTTGTTAGATTCTCTATTCTATTTAATAGGCAACCATTCGGATGGTTTGCTAAGAGAGTTTGAGAGGATTTCTTGATGTAATCTCCAATTTATTTAATATATTCCTGATGCCTATGTTTGGTGGACGTAGCCCAGATTGGTTGGGTGAACCACGTTAAAAAGCTGTGTTCTATGTGTTTGAGCTTCTGCTGTGTTAATTGTGTGTTTCATTTAAATTGCTGTGCCTGAATTCCAACACATAAATTTCAATTTATTGATGTCTATCTGGTATGTTTCTATTTCCCAATATTTTGACTTCCTTTTGAAAAATTTACATATATTTTTGTCTCATGGGACCGATTTCGACCTATTTGATGTGTTAATTAGCAGACAACTCTCTATATAAACTATATGTAGCAGAACAAAAAATGTTATTTTTGAACCTTTCCTCAATATGGGACTTTGATCCTCTATATTCTGCCATATCTGGTGATTCCTATATAAATATTGTTGTACATTTTTCCTTTGATGAATATAATACAAATATATAGCTTTTTTTCGTGGAAAGAAAATTGTGATTTTCTTGCAAATTTGTTTTTACTTTTACTAATTAAATGTTTTATGTTGCCAACAGGTACACAATTGGTCACTCAAGATTTTCGGATTGGGGCTCCAGAGTTAATGATTTGATCCTCCAACTCATGCAAAATTAGAGAATTGATCTTCATCTCTATTTTTCAATTATTTGTTGAACCATAATTGAACTGATTTCTTTCGAAAAAATAATGGTATTAAAGGGAGCCCTGGGACAAAAGTTGGGGGTTCTAATTTATGAAAAAGGAATCAACCTTTGCATTGTTGTAGTGTTTAATTCTCGAAAGAAATTTGGAACCTGTAGGACAAGAGTAGAGTGGAGATGTTGTAGCTCAGAGAAGCTAATGTTGTCATGAATAATCCTTGAAATCTTTTATACACTGAAGCTTGTAACAAGATTTCATTTGTGCACACTATTGTCTAAATTAGAAGGTTGGTCGATGGCCTTTAAACTTATTCAATTTTGATTTATTATTTGTTCCAAATAAACATATGTTGTATGTTTTGCATTGTTGTTAATTTCACGCAATTATAAGCTTATTTAAAACTCGAGAAAATATACCTTTTCAAGGTTGATCAAACTTATATAAAATTGAATATTGGATTCAAGGAGATTTGTATGTGATTTCCGATAACTATTTATGCAATTAAATTACATGTTTGTTTTTGCTCCAAATGCTATTGTATCCTAAGAACTATTTATGTGATGCAATAGTTCATTTTAATCCCGAATTAAATTAGTGATACTTGAATCTAAATATGTGCATGTGAGGCTTTGGTCACTGCTTATTCAAATAACCACATATGCTTCAATTACTAAGCCATATGGACTATTTCTATGGTTTATCAATTTATCTTAATTTTGATCCCCTTTATATGCTCATGGTTTAGATTGAGAATGTCCCCTCTCTCGATCAAGATAGAATAGATTGAGTTAATTTTATATTAGTAATAGGATAGTACTTTCTATCGTTTGCACATTAGCTTAGGCTACATTTAGATTTAAATAAACCAAAAAAAACTTATAAAAAAATCTCCTTACAAAGAGCAATTCATTTAGTGGCAACCGAGCCCACATAGCGGTCAGAATCACCATCGCAAAAAGACAAAGGTCTAACGTTGATCTGGGGATCTCCCCATTGTTGGCATGGTCAAATCTAAGCATCAACAAACTCTTATTTGGGAAGAAAATGGATTAGGAAAATAAATCATATTTTATTACATAAGTTAGAGTTCAAACACATTTAAGGGTTTTCTCTCTCCATTTGCAACTTGGATTGGATTTTAGTGATCAATGGAAGTTGTTGTGCACAAGTAACTCCAAGGCATGGCAAGAAGGTACTTGTTCCATAAGTTGTACTTTTATTTTTGTACAATACTTTCATATATGGCATGTATATACACAAATTGCTAACAACTTGTCTCAAAGAGGAGTAAAGCCTTGGAACTCCTATTGTAAGTCGAATGTTTGCACCTCCTTATGAGTAAACCTTAACCACCCTTTTGGAATTAGTTTTGTTGTGGAGCTCTTATTTTGAGTCCCTTCCATTTTATACCCTGTGATCTCTTGTTTCCTAAGTTAGACAATGTTATAAAGAATGCCAACTTGTCTATGTATAGGCCCTAGCCATTTGATGGATAGCCCTCTTAGATTGCATTCATGGCCTCCATAGCCCAAACAACAAGGCATTGGCTTTCCCTTTCATCTATCATCTCCAAGCCCATTCCATTATTCATTTTCCATTTGTTATACTGTTGTTAGGTTCCTTTTTTCCATACTACATGAAGTGAGACTAGAAACCATATGGAAGCCACCTTTGACTTAGGTTCATCCTTTGTTTAAAGTGTAAAGGAGAGTTGATGAGGTGACAGTGACCAACGACCAACCTTCTAGTTCCACAAATATTCATTTAGGTGTTGACTTTACATTTTTGGGTGCGAGCTTCTGTGGTAACACTTCTATGCAACCTATGGGTAGTTGCTTTGACACCCAAAATCTTAATTAGCATGGATCTCTTTTTTCGTTTCTCTCATTTGGTGATTTTGTTGCCATAATGTGCTTGATACACTGAATATGTATCCTACTGACAAGATTGCAACATTCGAGTTCTTAGTCAACTCTTCAAACCTAACCAAGCATTCTTGTTCAACCATGGATAGATTTGTGTAGAGGATGGACTCTATTTCCTAGTTGAGTTTCACAACCTCTATTTCCTAGTTGGAGCTTCAAAGTCCAAATTCAAGGAAGAATGCCCCCATAATATTTGGGCAAGCACTAATTGGAAAGTTCACAAACCTCCAGCCTAGCTTAAAGAATACAAAATCATGGATGGCAAAGTACTAGATGCCAAAAATGAAAGTAGGTGACTTTGTTTGCATGTGGCCAATAGTGTTATTTTTTCATTTTCAGAAAAAGTGAAATGAAACTTTACATTTCGATCAAGCCCTTACTTCATGGAATCTTGTGGCATGTTTTTGTTGCATTGGTCACTAGACTTCAACCATAAGAAGAGATTTTTCATCCTTTGTTTGGGTAAGGTTGCCCCACCTTCCTCTCATATTCTAGGATGTAGAAACCTTTAGAGCTATGGGGGCAAGCTGGGTTGATACGTTGACTGAGTTTATTCAAAAGGGGAATAGTATACTTGAGCTAGAATATGTGTGGAAATGGACTTGGAGAAGGGCCTTTCAGAGGCATTGCAAATAAATATGGATGTCTGGAGCTACAAGCAAGGATTAGCCTATGAGAAGATCTTTTTTAAGTGCAACTTTTGCCACAAGTATGGACACTTCACTAAAAGTTGCCCAAGGAGTCGAGAAACTCAGTATTTTCCCAAGCATTCAATGAACCCTCCCAATCCGTCAGAGCAAAACTCATTTAAGACAATGACCAACAGACATGGAAAGCAATAGCTGAAGGTGCCACAAACCCAAAGATGTTCTCCAAGGGGCCACAACACCTAAAGGAATCTGAGAAATATCTTCCTCTATAAACAATAAGAAATATAAGGTCCTTGAAGTTTTAGAAGAGGTGGAAAAGAAAAATGCCAAGGCTGAACCATCTAAGATTCCTGTGAATCCTGAAGGTGGAGAAGATCCAGATTCAGAAGGTGAAGATCCATTTAAGTCTCATAGAGATCTAATCGTTTAGTGCCTATTATTGCAATAGAGATAGAAGAGGAGGATGCAGAGGATGAAGAGGAAGAAGTAGAGGGATTAGAGGAGGAACAAGAAAAAGGCTCCCAAAGAGGTAGCAAGTGTTCCAAATCAAACAATCCCCTTGAACGAGGATGTAGCTCAAGCTCAAGAAAACTCTTCAGCGCATATATTTCATTTGCATGAGTCTTTTGAATCTCCATCGTGCACTGAAGCAGTGAAGAAAGGCTCACATCCTTCCCCTCCCCACACGAGGAGGGAAATCAAATCAGGAATGATGGGAAAAAGAAACAGAAACAAATATTTCTTTCAGATGCCGGAGCTCCTTAGACACATTGTTTAAGGGAGGGATAGTTCTCCAATCTAGTCAAAAATAATGTCCTCTTTTTGTATTCTGTTAGGTAATCAATGTGTTAAAATTTACTCAC
This sequence comes from Pinus taeda, assembly GCA_000404065.3. Classification (NCBI taxonomy): domain Eukaryota; kingdom Viridiplantae; phylum Streptophyta; class Pinopsida; order Pinales; family Pinaceae; genus Pinus; species Pinus taeda. The sequence goes on from APFE031146491.1 coordinate 181,948, forward strand.
GTATGCGAGAATTAATAAGTGCAGACATAAGAGAAAGCATTGGAAATTTCCCTCCTTGTGTTTTGATTGGAGGTTGAAAGATCTGCAAATGGCAGTCAACATCTTTAAATTTTGTACTCCTATGCTGTCCAGTTTAGCCATAGCCTCTTTTAACACAAAATATAACTGTTTCTGGTGAAACAAAGAAAAAGAAAAATTACAACAACTATAAAGAAGAACCTAGCGTCTTCTGGAAATTCAATCACCATTTCAAGTGCCTACCCGAATGCTACCAGATAAATTACACTGTGTTGTCCATGGTCCTCAACTATTTTTCTTTTCTCTCATATATTTTCTAAATGGGAATAATCCATCTTTCCATGAGCTTGATCGTTGCCAAGCAGATATTATATTATCTATTGGAAATTTTGTCATAGCAACATCACTTGGATTTGGAACCCATGTCTTGTCCAAATAACATTATTATTTTATATATTTTGAGCTAAACTTGTGCTTCAAGAATTCGTCTCAATTCAAAATTCATGGGCTTGCAAAGTGCTGAATGTAAAAAGCAGGAGCATTTTGATAGTCTCTACATCATTGATATCTCCCATTCATCACTTTTTAGAATTCGTACATTTTTTTAAACTTTGCAATATCTCAAACATATCCCGCCGGAGGCTTCCATTCCTCATTGTTTGGAAAAACAAGAAGGGAGTAGAGATGGAATGCTCTCCCTGCTCCTACAAAATTTTGTTTCTCGAATTGGGTTTGGGATGATAAGTTCTTGCTACCTGTTTCTCGTTATGCCACCTTTTGGCCATGGGGTCTTTCTCCTCATCCCGCTGCTATAGAGCCCTACTTATTGACTTCAGCTTTGCGCTTCCATACATTACCAATTAATAAAAATGAATTAATGAATTATGGTTAGCCCAATCTACTCCAATGCGTAACATCTCTAAACAGTATAACTACCAATTAAGATAGCCTTGACCTCGTAATCTACATTAAGTGAAAAGCACGAATAAGATATAGATGCCACCATGCATCAAAGAGACAAGAAGAGGGGAGATGGAGTGTTGTCTTAGCTCTCTTACTTCACCTAACTGGACAAAAGTGAGCTTGCTACCTGAGTCCCCACTCTCATCTCTCTTTCTTGGGTTCTCGAAGCTATTACTTTTTGTATCTATGGCTAGAGCTCTTCAATAGGATTTCAGCTTATACTATCAGCCTATCACTGTTCTGACCCAATACATTAACACTTCCCACATTACCCTGTTACGCCCTTAGGTTATTTTATGTATGGAATTAAATTGAAAAATAGTTGTGGGCTAACATTTTCACAGAAGTTTGTACCTATGCAACTTGTGTTTTTGAACTCGCTTCATTCACTATTACCAATATTCACCGCAAGAACACAACCCATCCTTAAAATGGTGGAAACGATATGCATCCCTCATAATAATTTCTCGCATGACAATTTTGGAGATGAACTTGGTGGCAATATGACAGTCACCACACACACGAAGGTTTTTTGTGATCCGAATAGGAGTCCCAGGCCTTGTGCTAATAAGCCCAAAAGCAATGGCCAGCCTCTCACTGTGACTACAAAGCATGTTTTCCTTCAATTCCTCCTCCACATCATGCAGCACAAAATCTGTGCTAGGCAAATACCCCGCCTCCTTCATCTGCTTGTCCAAGGTTGACAACATTGCATAAATTTTCTCCGACTGAGGATGTGATCTGTCATCTGCAAGGAACGCGTGAATCTTGTAGTTTACTTCAATCAGACTGCATCCTGGTATTTTTTTGAGTCCCCTGTCTTTTATCATTGTCCTCATTTTTACCACATCATCCCACCTGCCAGCTGCAGCATAGATATTTGACAGAAGTACATAGTACCCTGCATTTTCTGGCTCTAACTCAAAAAGGCGCTTCGCCCCGAGTTCTCCTAGTTGAACATTGCAGTGAATTCTACAAGCACCAAGCAATGCCCCCCACACTCCAGCATCAGGTTCTAATGGCATTTTTTTGATAAAGTTGTAAGCCTCATCCAGATGACCAGCACGGCCAAGAAGGTCAACCATGCAAGCATAGTGCTCCGTCATAGGTGTGATGCAATAATCTCGAGACATGCATTCAAAATATTGCCAGCCCTCACTCACTAGGCCTGCGTGACTGCAAGCAGACAAAACACAGACAAAGGTGATGTGGTTTGGCTTAATATGCGTCAATTGCATTTGGCGAGAAAGTTCCAAGGCATCCTTAGAATTTCCATGCATCCCATAGCCTGCAATCATTGTATTCCATGAGACTACATCTTTTTCTACAATATTTTCAAAGAGTTCACGTGCAATACTTATATTTCCACACTTGACATACATGTCAATGAGAGCAGTTGCTACAGAAACATCTGACTGAAGTGCATTCCTAATTATATAATCATGGATCCGTTTACCCTCCTGCAGAGCTGCTAAATGGGCACATGCTGGGAGCACACACGTCATGGTGACAGAGTTGGGTTGGACACCTGCAAGTTGCATTTCATGAAAAAGTGTCAAGGCCTTGGCAGCATGGCCATTCTGAGCATAACCAGCAATCATAGCATTCCATGTCACTGCATCTCTTTTCGATATTTTGTCAAACAACCTAGCCGCAACTTCTATATTCCCACATTTAGCATACATATCTACAAGAGCAGTTCCCACAGAAACATCTGATTCCAATCCACTTCTGATAATGTATTCATGAATCCTCTTACCTTGTTCCGGATCTGCTAAACATGCAAATGCAGGGAGCAAACTTACCATAGTGACTAAGTTGGGTATTACTTGAGAAAATTGCATCTTACTAAAGAGTGTTAAAGCCTCATTCGCATCTCCATTCTGGGCATAACCTGCAATCATTGCACTCCATGTGACTACATTTTTCACATTCATCGCATCGAAAAGTTTCATAGCAAGCTCCATGTTTCCACATTTAGAATACATGTCTATAAGGGCAGTTCCCACAAAAACATTTGATTCAAATCCATATTTGATGATGTAACTATGAGTCCACTTGCCCTGTTGCAGATCTCCTAAATGGGCATATGCTGAGAGCACACTCACCATGGTGACTGAGTTGGGCTTCACGTCTGCCAATTGCATTTGATAGAAGAGTTTCAAAGCTTCTTCGGCATGTTCATTTTGGGTATACCCTGTAATCATCGCATTCCATGACACCACATTTGTTATAGAAAGTTTGTCAAATAATTCTCGTGCAACCTGTAATTTCCCACACTTTGCATGCATAGTTACCAGAGAATTCCCCACAGAAACATCTGACTCAAGACCACTTTGAATTATATAATCATGGATCCACTTGCCTTGTTCTGAAGAACCCAAATCCCCACAAACTGACAACACATTTACAATGGTAACAGAGTCAGGTTTTAGGCCTGCAACATGCATTCTGTGAAATAGGGACAAGGCCTCCTCTCCATATCCATTCTGCGCATACCCTGAAATCATAGCAGTCCACGAGATCAGATTTCTCTGAGGCATTTTGTCAAATACTCTGTGTGCACTTTCTATATTCCCACATTTAGCATACATGTCTACGAGAGCAGTTCCAACAGAAACATTAGACTCAAATCCCGTTATAATTATATAACTGTGAATCGGATCAGCTTGCTGCAAGCTAGCTAAATAGGCAAATGCAGAAAGCACACTCACAATCGTAACTGAATTGGGTTTTGCATCTGAACGCTGCATTTGATTGAAGAGCGTCAAGGCCTCAGGAGCGTGCCCATTCTGGGCATATCCTGCTATCATTGCAGTCCATGAAACCACATCTCTCTGAGACATTTTGTCAAACATTTGGCGCGCATTCTCTAAATTCCCACATTTAGCATACATGTCTATCAGTACATTCCCCATATAAACATCCGATTCAAATCCAGCTCCAACAATCTGATCATGGATTTTTTTGCCTTCTTCCAAATCCAATAAGCCTGCACACGCCCTGATTGCAAAGAGAAAGGTGAACTTGTTTGGCTCAATGTCTGATCCTTGCATTTCATAATAAAGTTCAAGTGTTTCCTGCCAGAGTCCTTTCCTGCTATAAGCCCTTATAACTGCATTCCATAAGTAAACATTCCGTTTACGCATTCTGTCAAACATATTGCGTGCATTCTTCCAGAGATCCCAAGTGCCATATAAAGTCACAAGTTTGGTAACCAAAACTATGTTTTGTTCAAGTCCACTCATAACTATCCGGGCATGGATTTGTTGAAGCTCATTCATGCTCTTACACACCTGCAAAAGAGAAGAGAAGGCTTTGAATCCGAGCGAGTAGCCTCTACATACTGTGCTGGTTTCCTTGTTTTGCAATTCCCAGCTTAGACTTTGAGCGTTTTGTTGTTCAACAGCGGCAACAGTAGTAAAGATAGAATGACGGATGTCCAGACAACAACGTATGTGAAAATACTTTAGAGTTCTTATTATTCTGTGAGAAATGCAGTATTGAATATGAGCCGATTCCATGGTTTCCAACGTCAATACCATTACCGAATTTATCAGAAATAAAATACGCCATGAATGAGCTGATTCAAAGTAAGGCTTGAAATCTCATGTAATGCAATAATGCCTTAAAAATTGTGTATCAACAAAAACGCTACGGTACTAGTCGACAAGGTGGAGTTAAATATGCTATGGAATAGGGCGAAGATACTTTCATTTTTTTAACCACGTGATGAATCAGGAATTCTCAGAGTTAAATATGGTATGGAATGGGGCGAAGATACTTTCATTTTTTTTAACCACGTGATGAATCAGGAATTCTCGGTCTTAATTTATAGGAGATCTAAGATCAATCTTCATTGCTGTCACTATACCACAAACAATAGTATATCCAACTACTTGCTAGTCAATATATTAAGATTCTATGATTTTAACAAAGCCAGAGTGACACCAACGCAGGGAAATCTGCTTTCCAGTTGCCACCTCAGCGCTTCATTACCACATAATAACAATAATAATGTAAGTACCAAATCCTCCCAGAAGTAGAAGGTAACATGAATGGGAAAGGTTTTGTTAAGGGGTTTGATAAACTTGATTATACTTGGAAGTATTAAATGTAACATTAACAAATTATTTAAAATAAGATTAACATTAAATGCTTTCACTTTCTTTATAAATTTTTTCTTAAATAGATTATCTTAAGAGTTAGTTGTCAATGTTTTTGCGTAACTTTATAACTTTCCCTGTTGTCTTTGAAGGCCTCATATTTTAAAATTAAATGTTTTTTGTTTCCACTTTTCCGAAATAACAAAAAATGCATACTCTTTCCTCCCATATTTCTTTTGGCATTTTCCAACACCTATTTCACAACAGAGTTAATGAGAATTAGTTTTTTTGGTTTATAATTCTAAAATCATCATAAATACCCTAATCAATTAAAAAAGGAATAATACGGGATAGAATTCTCATAGGAATTACTATATTTGTCATTACAATCATCCGTTGATATTGTAAACATATATTGATTTAATTCTTAGGTCTTGATATTGCATTTTATTGATGGGAGGGAAATGCTTATTTTGAATTTTATAAACACCTTATTAATATGTATGATACTTTATTTTCAAATATTTTCATTCTAAACAATAATTTATAAATAAAATATTCCATTTTTATCATAAGTATCTTTAGAATTAATAAGTTAACAACCTAATTGGATTTACTTTGTGGATTACATTTAATATGTTTACACATGGCTTTCACAATGTTCGGAATCTTATGATGTTTTCAATTGAAGCAACCCCTTTAGTTTCTTTATCTGAGACTTTAAGCTAATTGTGGATGTTTATAGTTATGTATTTATATATTTAAGGTTTTTTGCATTATAATTGTTAAAATTGATTTATAATTTAAAATTTTTAATAGGAATCTAAAGCTGAATTCTTTTATTTATTTGAATTTTTTTATAATGTTTAAAATAATAAAAATAATATTATATATGTGTTTCTTTTATTTATTTGAATGTTTAAAATAATAAAAATAATATTATATATTTGTTTTGTAACTAATAAAAGAAAGTGTATGTATCTTAATTGATTTATATGTATCAAGAAAGATAAAATCTTTTAATGTAAAACTTTTACTCAAAATTTCACAATCTCTATGAAACTTATGAAATCATATTTCAAAATCTTTTATATATAATTTGAAGAAACATCAAATCAGGGGCATACATGTATTTACATTATGAATAATTCAAAAAAATAATAATAAATAAATATTTATCATAATTCAAATCTTTTTGATAATAAAAGATTTAACTATTCAAATTTTATTTTGATGTTTTCCATATTAATAAATTTAATTAGGGATGAATTTATATTTTTTATCATCTTGCCTAGAGTTTGTCTTAGTTAGGCGAAGGTAACACTAGTCTTCTTTGTAATATTTATTATTGTTAACATATTTTTATATTCAAGGGTTTATTATATTTATAGATAAATAATTTTTGAATTTAAATGCGGTTATAAAAGCACTTTTCAATTAAAACCTAACATTACCAATTTTGGTGACATTTAAAATGGAATTTTTTCTAGACGGTTTGGAACTATTTAAAATTTAAAAAAAATGTTGCAACACAATGTTTATTTTAATTTAAAAAATAATTTAAATTGGCTTTCCAAATATACCATGTTGCATATAACTTGTAGTCTTTCTATATTTCCTCAATTCTCTAAATTGATAAGTGATACACATCAACACTCTCTTTGAGATAAGATTGACTCAAAAACACAACAAATAAACACTCAACAACAAACTAGATCATATATTTTTTTTGATATTTCTTATAGGGTTGATCATCAACAAATAGTATAGCAATATTTGGTTGTAATTGACCATTAGTGATTGTATTAGGTATGATATATCTAGTCTAGTATGCTTGCTCCACTTAATTCAATTTTAAAGAGAGTTTCACTAGGTACATATGCTTTCTCTTAAGGAAGCACATGTCTCATACATACTTTCCTTTCATGTAAGGTGTGTATACATTCTAAAAAAAGCAAAATTTAAAGTCCCCATTAATTGTGCACTCTAATGTAGGAATTATGGGTTTCGTACGGAGTTGTC
>APFE031146515.1:0-11924 GCA_000404065.3 Pinus taeda
AAGGGGGGTTGTCGCCCCCCCTGTGACCCCCCCGTTGCGCAATCGGCGCAATGAAGGGGGGGCTCCGTCCCCCCTCTAACCCCACGGTTCACTACGTAGGTTAGTTGTGGAAAGAATATAACACAACCCAACACGTTGTTTAATGCAAAACCGCACAGTGAGAGCATTACCATATACTTTACGTACTGTAACACTGCCCTATATACTCAAAGGTATGTGGACGAGCTACGATATAATAACATACGTGGAATGAGGTATCACACTTGGGATGTATTGAAGACAAGTTAGTGACAACTGCTATGTTTTACGACGCTAGAACACGTCTGTAGCCTAGAACCACTAAATGTTTTTCGTTAGGTGACAATGCTCCATTAGGTAAATTCAGATAAATTTTAAATTGATCTTCTTTAGAATTTTCCTTTCAAGTTTCACCACGTGATGTATGTTTACAATTCCTAAAATGCAACTAATATGATAAGCATTCTTCTCATTCAGTTGAACAATGAAAGCCTTAGCTAGTAGGGATAGAGCAATCAAATCTTTCCCAAAGAGCAAAGAGCACATCTAATGCAATTTCCCTAGTTATTCCTTTCAAGCATTCACAACTACAATATGAACGATGCAAGTTTTCCTTTTCAAATCCCTTAATGTTATGATGAACAAAAAGGAAACTAATGCACATACAATCAACCAATCTTTTATAAGAACAAAGACTTTACGACAATTTAGTTTTGAAGGAAAAGAAGACTTTTACAACACTTTCTTTCGAACAAAGATTAATTTACTATAATCTACCTTTAACGATGAATCAATAATGACAAGGAAATAATTTAAGAAACATTACTCAATCAAGTCAAAGTAGGACTAGAAAGAGGAAATAAAAGTTGATTTCAGAGACATACTACAATCATTATCTTTCAACAAACATAAACAGAAGGAAATTTGGAGAAAAAAACCAATCCAAAGGTGAAAATTTTCCATAAGGTGGGTCAGTGTAGGTTAAAGAGGGCCTCACTGTGCTGTAGAGCACTGTCTCTCACTCAAGTGTGCTCTGCAAAGCACTGTCCCTTGACCAAGCCTGATCTGATTCCTGAGAGGCCACTCAACAGTCATCTAACCTCAATTTTTGAAAACAAGGTTGAAATAAAATCAATGAAAGGAAGTAAGGTGTGCTAGAGTGCCCTAAGATGTGGATAAGCTACTTGGAACGGTGATCGTTCCCCAATGGAGTCACCAATTAGTTTTGGAGAATTTGGTATATACGGATAAATATTAATTCCCTAGATAAGTAGTCTTATCTAGAACAACGGTTTAAAGCACTTTAGCCTTTTCCTATAAGCAATAAATAAGACAAAGGAGATGAGAAGACATACTTGTAGTTCTGCTTTCCTCTTGTCTCCTTTGTATCGATCCTGTTGCTCCTTCCCATACTTAACATGCTTGAAAAGTACCTGTAAACATCAACAGAAAACAAAGAACTGATCAAAGCAAAAGGTCCATTAAATACAAGTAAATGGAATCAGATACATTCACACATATAAGCATCATATATTAATACAAACATATGGGAAAAAGGTTCAAATACTTTATTGAATATAAGAAGGAATTACAACCATCATGTCTAATTCGAAGTCACTCCTCCAGCTTGGATCCCATCCACATCACATCAAAAGCATGACAAACTTGTAGCATAACAGTACTTGTCTCAAAGCCAATTCTCATAGCAACATTATCTCCTTACAATTTAACATAGTCCAACCCCTGATCACTTAGATGAGTGTTCAATTTATAGAAGGATGAAGGAAGTTATGTCATAAATGGGGGTATTGAATGGCCTTCCATACTTAGAATTAGTTCCATGGAGGAAGGGATGAGAGGATATGATGCATCTTAACTCACCCCTCATCCATTTTCAAGCTCATAGGAGTTGATAAGTGAGGGAAACTTCTAGATGACTGCAAAAGATAAAAATATTCCCCAAACCCTATGTGAATTTCACTCAATCTTGCCCAGCGTAGGTGAAAGAGGGCCTAAGTGCTCTGTAGAGCACCCTGGCATGGATTCAACTGCTCTGTGGCGCACCCTTACATGGGCCTGCCTGCGCTAGTCCCTTTAGAGGTCATTTCAGGATGTCTTCAAGTCATGAAACTGTCTGGGAAGGAGGCATTCAAAAGGGTGACTTGTTTAGGGCATGTAGCAACTGAAATTAGGGTTTGATGAGCCCTAAAAAATTGATCTAGACGATGGGAGCGATGTGCCCAAATGGATCTGTAACATACTCCTGGAGAGGGTTGCTGCCCGAAAATGTTGCAACTCGCTTAGCTGCCACTGCAACTGTCTGCATCTCATTATGGGTGGACCCAAAGATGGATGCACTATCATCTCCCTCCCCTGATAGGAAACTCCACGCTCCTACAATCAACCAATCTCCTGCCAAACTATCTTGCCATACGCCAACATCTCCTGAGGACAAGTGTTAGCGAATATCATCACCCTGCCAACTGTCTACACATCTGTTTGCTCCTCATCAATGACTAACCCCAAGGGTGGCTGCTCATCCTCCATCATCACGGGTTCAATATGAACCTCCAACTGACTCTTCCAAAAAGGCTCATCATGCATACTATGTGCCTCATCCTCCTCAACTGATTCACACTCCATCATATGCTGCTCATGCTGACTCATCACTTGTGACACACTATCCTGAATGTCTCTCCTAGAACCCATGGAACTGTTCATCATATGAATCTGGCCTAATGGCAATGATTCGACATGACTCATGCTCCTCTATGTGTTCTCTATGCTGACTCATCAACTGCTCATCTTCTCCCTGATCTCTTTCCAACATGCGAACAATCAGATCCTCCTCATACTCCTCTACCACACGAGAGTTGAGCTATAGATTTTGCATGACCGGATTGTCAATATATGGTGGAGGATCCCACTGCCATTGCTCATCATTAATCATTGGGGAACCACATAGAGCTTGGCATGATGAAAACCTCAAGTGTGATATATATATATATATATATATATTGCCACGTAAGTTAGTCAACATATTGAATAGATTTGAATGAGATCAAATGTGAACAAGTTACACGCCTCCCATCACATTAAAGTCATAGTGTACTCCTTGAGTGAGGAAATAGATTATGCATCCAACAAGTACTCCGACTCGAAATTTGAGTAAAACAGTAGGGAGATAAGTTGAAAATATGAGTTTTATTATTTTATTATTTTTAATGATTTTATTTTTTTACTCAAAAAATGGTGAATCGCCCCCCACGGTTGACATCATCATCTTGGATCTTATTGGCTCTTATAAAGTTGATTTTGGTTGTACATTTTTGTTTTGGGGCCTATTTTAGACCTCAAAATTTCTTTAATGGGACTATGAAGCAAAAATGATTCAAAAGAAAAAATAAGTTGATGCAGCTCTAGCTGAAATAAACAGGGTCAAGGAATGGCAGAGGGAGAAAATGCAGGAAAGGAATCATGTATTTTACAAAGAAATAGAAGAAGTGGCTCGCTTAAGAATTGAGATACAAGAAGTAGAAAGAAGAGAAGGTATTTTGACAAGTCATCTCAAGGAAAGATCTAAGGACTTCAACAAGCTTGAAGCGTATTTTGGTCAATTAAAAATAAAACTTGAAGAAGAGATCATCTCCTTGTAGAACCAACTTGAAGAAGCAAGAAGAACCAAAGAAGTAATAAAGATTCAGATGTTGAATAAAGAAGAAGATGTAATCCTCAGTGTTCAAAGATCACCATGCAATAAAACGAATCTTGACTATGCAATTGAGGCTCCACCAATGAAGGCAAAACTTCCAAGTCCCCATAGAGCAAGGTTGAAAAGCAAAGACATCATTCTTCAAAAGCCAAATCAAAGAAAAAGACAAAAGAAGATTGAAGGGTTGTTGCTCCAAGAAGTTATGTTGATGTAATCAAGGACAAGGAACAACAAAGAATTGATCCTCCTCTAAGGAAGAATGTCTTCAAAAGATCAACATCATAATGACACACTATTTCATCCACTTACCCTAGTATATTTTTTGGTTATCGTTTTTCATGTACAATTTTTGGGCATAATGTTGGGGATTGCAAAGCTTATGATAAGGAGGATTATCAAGGTCATTATCAAAACCGTAGAAGCAAGTTTGCAGGAACACAAGACAAATGTCCAAACGATGTCATTAACATAGAGTATACATCACTTGTTCCATCATTCAGGTATCATATATAATGCTTCAAGTGCCATAACTATGGACATATAGCTTGTGATTGCAAAAGCATGATGAAGGCATCCATGAGGGAAAACATTGACATCAGGTACAAGATGGTCTGAAGAAGAAAACAAACGCAAGAATAACAAGTGAATGAAGAAATCCTAGAAGTCATGCTCATAATATTTGTAAAGTCATAATACCAAGATGAATCCAAAGATGAAAAAAGGATGTGAAGATTCAAAATGATGATCCTGCAACAGGTTCATATTTCATTCTAAACAATTTTGCATGGAGACTCCCAGTATTATCAATATTGAAGAGGAGAAACCTAGTAGCAATGATTACGAAATTGAAGATTTATCCCTCAGGTAGTTTGATTAGGGAAGGAAAATTCACATTAGTTTGATGACAAATTTGTGGAATTTCTTGTGTCAGATAAGTTGATTTATTCAAGTATAGTTCAATGGTTCATGATTGTATAAATATATATTCAAGCAAGAATATGTATTGCAAGTCGTCAAAACAATAATGAGGCAAATTAGTCAACATTGTGTACAGTTGAGCATAAGATTTGAAAAGCAGTCTTGGACAATTTTGTAGCACTTCGAGATCGAGCTCAAAAGAATTGCAAGACTCATTGTCATTATCATAGAAGTGAATTTTATGTAAAGCTTATTGACAGGTGAAATCAAAATGGCAAGTTGTGAGAAGCATAACAAGACAATGGGAGACAAACTACCAGTGGGAGAAAGTCAAATTGTAGGAAGATAGGGGGAGATACTTCACCAAAGGGAGTTACCCTTTGCCATTGATGTCAAAAGGGGAGAGAAATCAAGAAAATAAGATCAAAAGCATGGAGACAAGGGGAGTATCAATGTTTCCATCAATGAAAAAAGGGGAGATTGTTGATAGGTGTCATCATTGATGTGAAAGTCAACCATTGATGATCAACATAAAAAGTGCACTCTTTGGAAGGAGTGAAGGAAAGCAGGAAAGTCTTGACATTAACACTTTAACTCAAATGCTTTTAATATGCATAAACATATTATAAAATAATTAGAAGTACTAATGGACTAGAAGCCCCGAAAGAGGAAAGGAAGCCCAAATCCTAGAAGCCCCAACAATGTCATCAAGATGCCCCACACTTGTTTTGGCAATTGAATATGAAATTGTTTGCAAGAAATCATCATCGAATAATACTCTTCATGTTGTTTCCAATGGCAGGTTCACGCCACGTGGCCCATCAGAATTGGAGAGATATGTCGTAGTAAAGTTGAAGTCCCAAAGTCATGGCCAAAGTGCCCCAAATTGAATTGAGAAAAAGGCTTTATGGTTAAATTAAATATTGCATAAGGGTCCTAGCCATTACCTAGAAGGCCACCCCTTTAACCCATTCATGCTCAAAACATTGACCAAAACAACTTTTAAAAGGAGTTTACATTTTTTAAAATGTTTTTAAAAAGGAAGTTAAGGCCAACCTCATTATTGGGATATTTGTTTTTTATTTGAAATTTAACTTTTGGGGTGTTGATGCTTCGAAAATCGCTGCAACAACACTAGGGGATAACCACCTCGTCCGGACCTTAAAGCAACTCCTTTTCCGTTTGGTGTAGTGGCTCCAACTGGTTTAACTAGCTCCAGTTACCTTTTCCCTATCGCTATTGGTTTATGATGTATCTTTTACTACCAATAGTTAGGGATATCAGATCACTTCTTCTTACTGATCAGGCAAAAGAATGACCCTTAAGCTGATTTGGGTTCAGCCAAGCCACAACTAAAGTTTTGCCTCTTTGAGGAGAGGACTTAAAAGAACGTAGAAATTACTCTAAACGCAAGCTTATTCTATAATGCAAGCAAAAGAAACTAATCTAAATCCTATCTTAATTAGGAAGATATAGATCTAACCTAACTAAGAGCAAGATAATTAAAATATTGGGATTTAAATATGTCTTGTTCATAATGAATATCAAATTTAATGAAGTAGTTCAATTAACTGACATTATGGATACCAAAACACATCCTATTGAGACCTATTAACTGAAATAATAAACCAACAACATTCCCGGAAGTAGTTCACAAAAATGATATTGATTATCAAATCAATAATCCAATAATTAAACAATAATATGCAGAAATAGTTCATAACACATTACTATTTAATAAATCAGTTTTATAAGATAGATTTCTGAGCAAGTAGTTACTCAGAAATCAGAATTTAATCCATAAGACCAGAGATACATAATAACAACATTGAGACAAATTACCCATATTGACAATAGTGCACATACATGAATAAAATGAGACATTCCTGTTACCATAAAAATAAAACTGATATTTGAAACAATAGTATTAGAAATACCAATGTATTGCATCCATTTCTCTGACCTCGGTCTCCAACAGTCCTTTACATTGCTTGAACTTCTGCTTTCAAAACTAGAGCCACAGTAGTGCAAACTCTGCCCCTCATACATAATTCAAGATACAAAGGAAAAATCCTCAATAATCCCCAGATCTGAGATTTTCTCTCCTCCCTCCTACAACTCTAAATTCCTATTACAGTAGTGCTTTTAGAAGTCTAGAATTGCAGAGGAGAGCAACGCTTATTACATTCTGCAATCTGCGATTTATAATATTTGTGAAGGAATTCTTGAGAAGAAAGTTTGTTGAAGAGAAATCTGTCAAATCCAATTTTATTTGCTCAAAAATCATGATCTTCAATTGCTGGAGCATTCTCATTGATTGAGATCTTTTCCCCATATTTCTTCCACTGTTTTCCTGCAAAAAGAAATCAAAATAAATTAAGATGCAATCAAAATATCATTTCTGGCATTAAATCAAATCCAATCAAATTCTATTTAAAATAAAATATAAGCTCTCTATTGATGTTTGGGGTGGTTTAATTGGCCAAAGATATTATTAACCAATGGATTTGCAATTAGAAGAGGCTTTGGACAATTGAAAATGAAGAAAATAACTCAGAAAATTGATTTTGTTTTCAAAATTCGGAGCTTGATCTTCTGCCTGATTTTTGACCCAATAAATGATTAAATCTGTTATTGAAACATCTTCAAAAATGTTCTCCTTGATTTTCTCTTTCCAATGAGCTGTCCTAGGCCTCATTTGGCCAAGTAAAACTCATTCTATGAACTTCCAAAGTTGATGAGTCAAATTTGGCATAAATCTGGAAATTCTGTTGCTGGGCTAAAAATATTGTAATTAAAAACTAATCCTAAATTAATCTCTAATTCTAATTTAATTACAAACTAAACTAATTATTAGTAACTATTTATTAATTAATATCTAACTAACTATTATAATTAACAAATTATCTAATTAATTATATAATTATTTATTTATAAACTAATTAATACTAATTTAAATAATATTTAAATTTAATTTTATTTAATAAATTTAATTTTTATATTTAAATTATTAATATAAAATTAATTATTTTAAATTATAATATTAAACCTATATAAAAATAAAATGAACTAACCTACTTCACTCATACGTATGAGTGAGTTTCTTAAAACTCAAAACCAAAACAAAGTTAAAGTCATGAGAGTTATGGTAAGTGCCTTATGCCCCTTCGCATCGGCATATCGGGAGGATGGAGGGGCTCGTTAAACTTGTTTCATACGAGAGTTTTGATGGGATATATTCAAATAAATGTTTATTTTCTTTTGTCTTAAGCTTTTCGGCGATCGGGGATATGGATGTATCGGGGATCGGAGGTATGGAGGTATCGGGGTATGGAATGACATACGCCGATATAAATCCCCGATGCGATTAAGTTTTATTTTATATATTATTTTTTTTTATTATTTATTTAATTTTAATTTAATTATTATTTATTATTTAATTTAATTTAATTAAATATAAGATTTAATATCATTTTATTTTTGATTTTATTTTAATGAAATTTAGTTAAGTTGTGAAATTATCTAAAACTACAGCCATTTGAAAAATAATAAAAATAAACTACAACCACTTGAATGTTTGGGTTTTCGAGATTAGGATTTGATTTGGGAATTGGAGTGAATTTCTTAAAATCTCGATAATTAATGATTTCGCTGCATAACTAAAAATGGAAAAATGTTAGTAAAAACTTGCTATGGGTTAATATTTAAAATGAATTGCATTATTGAACTAATTTATTTACAAAATGCAATATTGTACATTTTATGCATTTTTAACCCAGGCTACATAAATAATCAGACTTTCAAAAGAGGGCCGTTTTCAAACCAGTTGACCAAATGAGGCGAAACAAGCGTCAATGGGAAGCTTATAAAAAATCGATTACTAACAAAGCAATCAAAACAAGAATCCAAAGAAAATGAAAAATTGACAAATGCGTAGGGCAATCAACTAAATAAAAATCCAAAAAGGTGTTTAGCAATTTTTTTTACAAAAAGGGTCCCCATTATTGATTTGTTCACTTCAAAAATGGGGGGTTGTGTTTTTACCACAACATGGGGTCAGGTTGACTCTCCATTAGTCTCTCTTGACAATTATAAAAGGAGGCACCCGTCCAAGGATTAAGTTATTCAAATAATAATGCATTCCTGCTTTGAAAAAGATCAAGCCATGGATAAGAAAGGCAAGAGCAACAAACACATTAATCGAATCAATCTATGAAATTGTTTTGTTGTGGTACAAGTTCAATATGAGCAATCTAGCTTTCATTATGCTTTGGCAATTTATTTATTTTTTCCCTGTAGCATGGCTAGTGTTTTTTGATTTAGATGTAATGGTTGCTAATGGAATGCATCGTAGTAGTTAAACCCTTGCCCTTGAGATGACCACTAGCATTTACATTGGTTAACAAGAACACAGTTCAAGTTTTGTGGTCAAATCGATAAGTTCTAGGACAAATGAGATATGGTACTATACAAAACAGGTCACTACTAATCTTTGCTACATTTACATATCTTTGTTGATTTATGTTTCAAAGGGTGTTGATTTATGTTTCAAAGGGTGTTGCCATCATATTGATACTTGCGTATTTACTGATTTTCCACACTAAATTATGGTGCAAGTTTGGTAGCAAGTCAAAAGTTTGGATAGTAATTCAATTTTTGAGCTCAATTTATTTGTTGGTGTGACTAATTGTTCAGTTTGGTCAACAAATTTTCCAAAGAGAAGTTTTATCATTTCTCTAAGATAGTAAACCTACTACAAAACTGTGATTGCAGATGTATAGAGTGTTCAAGTTGGGCTAAGATTATATCGTGCGAGTCACGCTTGGTTGACTGTAATTTGATCGGATCAAGTTTTCGTGTACTCTGATATGATTGATACACGGTGAGTTGATTATACAATTGCAAAGTTTCGTGTTATGGTTTCATTATTTTGTTTTCTTGATCACACTTCGTTTCATTTTAGATTGGACGAGTCCGAAAATGTCAAGGTTGAAAGGTTGAGGTCGAAGGATTCTAGATTTAGCAGAGGCAAATATCAATAAGACGAGTTAGTGATTGGTTGAACAAGATCAATTGAAGGTATGCCAAATGTCTGGGCGAACATGATTGGCAAGGGTTTTGGCAGAGGAGCAGTGGCTTATTAGCTTTTGGACTATGATTCTTTAGTGGTTATGTCTATCACGTAATTCTGGTCTAGCATTTTTGACATGAATTGACTTGTAGATTTTGCATCATGAGATTTGGCAATATATAGTGGAGGATCCCATTGTCATGGTTATTCATTAATACTTGAGGATCTACGTAGAGCTTGGCAGAGTGCAAATGCCAAGTGTGATCTATAAGTTGTCATGTAAGTTAGTCAACATATTGAATAGCTTTAAACGAGATCACATGTGGACAAGTTACACGCCCCCATCACGTTAAATTCATGGTATATGAAATTCAGTTGAGTGCCATAACAACCATCAGCGAACAATGGAGTTAGTAGCAACATTTAGTGTTCTAGCAAATACCCAAGTTTGACTCCTTTATGGCTGGTAAAGGTCGGATTAAATTTTCATTTTCAGTGGAATTGTCATTTTGTTTAATAATTAACCATATCTGGTGGTCAACGTCTCAGTCTAGTGGAGTTCCCAAAGGTAGCACTTTTGTATATCATATAATTTATAATATATTTTATTTTTGTTATTTTTTTATGGAGTCATTATTTAACCAAATTGAGATTTGAAAGAAGTTAAGCGATCAAAGCTGATAGATGGATACAATAAAAAAAGTTTGACATTGTTTTTGCTCATGATTGATGACCAAAATCTCTTGCACGAGTGAAAGGTTTATGAGCTTATTGTAGGTGTATTAGACACATACTGTTAACTAGAAGGGTTTAAATGAGAAAATTGTA
Source organism: Pinus taeda (assembly GCA_000404065.3). Lineage (NCBI taxonomy): Eukaryota > Viridiplantae > Streptophyta > Pinopsida > Pinales > Pinaceae > Pinus > Pinus taeda. The sequence goes on from APFE031146515.1 coordinate 10,548, forward strand.
GTTTTGGTTGGAATAGAGTTTTTGGGACAACAATGATACTAGGATTTATTGACAACAATGGTTGGACAATGATCATAGCAGTGGTTATGGAGTACAACGATCAAGTGCAGTGACTGAGCAAGGTGACCAATATGATCTATCATATTCACTTATCTTTCTTTTTTAAGAGTGGTAAGGTGGTGCAAAGTAAACATTGAAGTTTCCTTCAGATTGATGCATGAGAACACTTCATGGTGGAAAATTGGTGCCAATGCAGCAAGTTGGTTCTTGTAGGGTATTGGTGCAACCTTTTAATTGGAGTTGATAAAACCCAGGGGTTGGTGCCTCCTTTATGTTGGTGATGAAGAATCTTGCAAGTTGGTGCTTCCTATTGATGTAATCTTCAAAACATATATTAGAAGTGTTCCATAATTTTCTATCATTTGGGTTTCCATATAAAAATCTTGTGTACTATGTGTGATGTTGTCCATTATTGAATGGTATTGTTAATTGTTAATGTTTACATGATATGATTAAAATTGTTAAAAAATGTTGTTTCAATATTAGTGAATATTCCAACAACAACAACAATGACAGAGGAGAAACATCCATACATTCCACATTCTCAAAAGTCTTAATGACTATCAATTCCAAGCCAATTTTATGCAATGAATATGCTCATCTGAACCAGCATCAAATATGATGGCACATAACCAAAATCCAACCCCTTCAAGAATTGCCATCATGTGAGCTCACTTGTACAATTCCCAAGAGCTAATTATAAAACCTTAATCGCTTCATGTGTCGATAACATAGCAAGTGGCATGTCACCCTCATACACTGTATATTGTATGGGGTGATGATTACTTTTACCTCCCATGTGTTGATAACATAGCGAGTGGCATGTCACCCTCATACATTGTATATTGTATGGAGTGATGATTACTTTCACCTCCCATCTCATCCAATCCAAAGTCGACAAACATAATTAATAGTCACAAGATATTGATAAATATATAGATTTATAAAAAATGTATTTATATTTTCATTTTAATTTTTATTCTAATAAATTACCTGTTATTTTACTATTTTCACTATGAGATTTCTATTAACCTTTTCACAACAAATCCAACAATTTTAATAAACAAATAACTAAATAGTTTTACAATTTTTTCTTAATGCAGTATACAACATTTAAAAATAATGCTTTAATTTGAAACAAAACACTATTTTTTAATAAATATAAACAAAAATTAAATTACTTACATCATTTTAGAATAGATTAAATGATTTGTGCATTAACATTTGTTTTATTTTGGATTTCAAGCCTTTGTGGAAGTTTTTTGTAGCTTCATGTTCCGGATTATTCACAGTTTCAAGTTCATTCTGTCGACATTT
>APFE031146515.1:23457-49187 GCA_000404065.3 Pinus taeda
TAGAGTGCCACATAAGGGTCTTCTAGAAGCCTCCTTTCAACCTACACATGTCAACAATCTCAACCCACTTGTTAGGTATAAGCATATGCACATTATTTTTGATTTTTTAACCACAAATTCACTTAAAAGGCTTAGAATTAATAAAGATTGGAAAAACATAAATGTGGCCCAATGATAATGAAAGTGGGATGAATGTGGTGACATAGTAGTGAAATGGAGGTGATATAATGGATATAATAGTGAAAGTGTAATGGAAATGAATGAAATTTTCAAGACTCAACAAAGTAATTGAAAAATAAATCCCTCTAAAGTAAATTCGATTATGAAGTGGCCTGAGCCCATAAATGTTATAGAGGTCTGAAGATTTTTGGGTGCAGTACAATATTGGAGAAGGTTCATTGAGAAATTTTATGTTATCACAGCCCCCTTACTGCATTGACAAGTGTGAAGCAGGCCTTTCAATGGGGAGGAAAGCAACAAAAATCCTTCGACATGCTGAAAGAGAAGATTAGCACAACACTAGTGCTAGCCTTACCAGACCTTCAGTAGCCTTTTGATATTTAAATATATGCCAACATATATCCCACGTACGCTAGGGATTTGTACACCTTGGTTCACACGGGCAAGGAGACCATCATCCATACTGATCATCAACCCTTGCAGTACCTTCAGGCACAGACCAAGCTTCAACAAGCCCGTCATTTCAGATGGACGGGATTCCTCCAATAATTTCATCTGGTAATAAAATACAAGAAGGGTGCCAACAACAAAGTAGTAGATATGCTTTCTCGCCCTCCTATTTTTACATCTGTAGTTTTGTAAAATTCTTCTTTATCATTAAAAAGTTATGTTGAACAATATGCTAACAATGATGATTTTAAAGAGATTTATGAAAAACTGACTCATGGATCATAGGTGGAAAATTATTATTTGTTGGAAGAACTGTTGTACCATGTTGGCAAACTGTGCATACCAATTGATGAAAGGGTACATGTAATCTGAGAGGCTCATACCTGTCTTGTGTTTGGTCATTTTGGGGTTGAAAAAACTTTATGTCATTTATAGAGGTTTTTCTTTTGGCCTCATATGAAAAACATTGTGACTCTTTTTGTAAAGGGTTATGTGTTGTGCTTTGTTTCAAAGCCCTCTAATAGAAAAATTGGGCTCTACATACCACTCCCTATTCTGAGTCGACCATGGGAAAGTGTGTCCATGGATTTTGTAGGTGGTTTTCCTATGTCTAGGAAAGGTCACAACTATTTGTATGTCGTTGTGGATCGTTTTAGTAAAATGTGTATTTTAATGCCTTGTAAAAAGCAGGTCACTACTGAGTAGACTACTTATCTTTTATTTCAGCATGTTTGGGTCCATTTTGGGTTGCCTACATCTATTGTGTCAGACCGAGACTATCACTTTCTTGGAGAGTTCTGGACCAACAGGTGGAGAATGATGGACACTAAGCTGAAAAGAAGTATGACATTTCATCCACAATTCGATGGGAAGACAGAGGTCGTCAACCGCACCGTGGTAAACTTGTTATGAGGCTATTGTTTAAAACATCGCAAGTTGTGGGATGAACAACTTCCTTATGTGTAACATGCATATAATTGAGCAGCACATTCATCCACATAGAGCTCACCGTTCAAGACATGTTTTGGTTATCTACCAAGGGATCCCTTAGACATGGTCTTTGGGAAAGACGAGGATGGAAATGGATGAGATGATAGGGGCAAAGCACGAAAGTTTATTCAGTGGATACAGGTGGTTCATTAGGAAGTATAGGAGTAGCTAGAGAAGAGTCAAACTTGGTATAATGCTCGACATGATAAGCATCGAGTTGACCATCAGTTTCAAGTTTGGGACAAGGTATGGATCCATATCAGCAAGGACAGAATGAAGGGGGAGGGGAAGAAATTGAGACCCATTTGATATAGTCCCTTCACCATATTGGCAAATATTGGAGACGATGCTTTTCGTCTTGACTTACCTGCTTATATGTTGGAAATACTGAGAGGGGGGTGAATCAGTATTTTCTTTCAATTGTTATTATAACTAGTTAGATTCTTCATAATTTTAATTAGAGAAACATATAAGAGAATTTTTATTGAATATAAAAAATAGATACAATGTATGATAAATTTTCCCAAGCACCAACTTGGTTTTGATGAGGTTGCGACCTCTAGGGCTTCGACCTTATCTAATACAAGGCACCTACCTTGTGTTTAGGAGCATCAAATCCAACGACACCAATCTTGTTGTCTTTCTTTAATAGGGAATATGAGAAGTTCTTACTTGTCTGACCATGACATAATTCTTTATTGTGCAATCAATTTCCAAATACTTCACTGTTTAATCACTTCCAAGAGACTTTGCTCTTATTGTTCAATTGTTGTTCAATTGACCTCTTGCATCATTTGATATTCAATTGACCTCCTGCTTCATTTGTTGTTCAATTGACCTCTTGCTAGTCAATTGACCTCCTGCGTTCAACTGCTGTTCAATTGACCTCCTGCGTCATTTGTTGTTCAATTGACCTCCCGTTGTTCAATTATTGTTCAATTGACTTCCTGTGTCATTTGTTGTTCAATTGACCTCCTATTGTTCAATTGCTGTGTTTGAAATGACACTTGTGCAGGCCTTCACACAAGTCTGAGCAACTTCCAGATGACAAGCCTTCAACTATTGATCTGAGTCTTCAACTGATGAGCTTAATGTTTGTCCATCATAGATCTGAGTTATAAAAACAAATTGATAAGCCCAACTTTGCTATTCTCCCATAAAAACAAAGGCATGAGAGAAACATAGGTGCCTATTCTACGTTTGAGTTGAGGTTTTGTTCACAAATCTAAGTCAAAGAATTTGTCACAGGTCTGAATGAACGGTGCACAGGGCTGAAGTGCATAGGAGACAGTGCGAGGTGTTGTTCTTTGATCAACATCCCAACAATAGTGTTCCCTACCTAATCCGCAAATTTGGTCATCAAGGTAAGCGAATCCGAGGAGCTCAACATGTTCTCTCTATTACTGTCTGAGGTGTCGCTCCTCTCTTGACCTGGTCCTAAGTGCACAAAAAACCCTGATCCATAATCCTCAAAAAAAAATTATGAAACAAGAAAAGAAATGCCTTTGCTTGTTCACGAGATGTGAACTTCTGATCTGCTTCCTTAATCTAAATTTTTCCCTAAGATTTATTGACGTCAAAGACCTCATATATATACACCTATCTATCCTCATAATGAACAATTATGTCCACATGCAAGCCAACATGAGTTATGGAGGTAAGGTAGGCTCAATAACCAGAATTAATTTCCTTATCTTTAAAAAATTCATATCTCTTAGGATACTTGAAGTTTCGGGGCATGTGATAGCTCATTAGAAAGCTAAAAATATTTCCTTTCAGATGGTCCAGGTCTCATGATGAAATTATTTTTCTAAGATAGAGAAAAAATATTATTTCAAGTGGCTGATCATTCAATAGTGCAAAACTGGAGGCATGGCATAATGCTTTTTGGCTTCTTCATGGTTTTGTTTTCTTCATTGATTTCCTTCTTAATCATATCATTATCATATCCCTGCCTTTCATATCCTTGATGTCCTTTCCTTCTTCATCTTTATGTCATGGCCTTCTTTAATATATTGACATCAATGACAATTATATTGACAATCTCCCCCTTTGTCATTAGATGGCAATATTCCTCCTCTCCCCCTTTGACATCAATGGAAAAAAGGTGCACAAGAACTCCCCCTGTCATGCAACATCTTTATGAATCAACTTAATGTGATGCTAGAGAAATAACCCCCATCTTTTGGCAAAGATGTTGAATGCTTCTTGAGGAAGAGGTTTTGTGAAAATATCAACTATGTTCCTTAGTATTGATATATTCCAACTTGATGTTTTGTTCAGCTACTTGTTCACGAAGGAAATGATACTTGATTTGTATATGTTTGGTCTTTGAGTGCATCACAAGATTTTTGCTGAGATTGATAGCACTTCTGTTATCACAGTAGATGGTGATTGGTTGGTTGGTATCTATGTTAACATCCTTTAGAGCTTCCTTCATTCATAATATTTGAGTACAACAATTTGTAGCAGCTATGTACTCTACTTCAGCTGTAGAGAGTGATATGGATGTTTGTTTTTTGCCGAGCCAAGATACTAGACAATCTCCTAGCTAGAATGCATTTCCACTAGTACTTTTTCAATCATCGATTCTTCCAGCCCAATCATCAGCAATGTATGCAGTCACAATAAGAGTTGAGCTCTTTGGGTACCAAAGTCCAAAATTAGGAGTAGTTTTACAACTAACAAATGAGATTGTTTAGGAGCTGATTGAAATCTTCCCACCTTGCCTACTACTTGCATAATGTCAGGTCTCATAGCAGTTAAGTATAGGAGGGATCCAATTATTGACCTGTAATGAGTTGCATATATCGAAGGAGAGTAATCATCTTTACATAATTTGCAATCTGTGGTCATAGGTGTGCTCATGGGTGCACAGTCTTCCATTCCACATCTTTTAAGCATATCTTTAAGATATTTTGCTTGAGATATGAACATCTTGGTTGTAGTTTGAGGTACTTGTAGTCCAAGGAAGTAAGACAATTCTCCTATCATTGACATTTCGAACTCTTTTGACATATCTTGAGCAAAATTATGGCTCATCTCATCATTATTGCTAGCAAAAATCAGGTCATCAACATAGACAAGAGTAACTAGTAACTTATCCTCATCCATATTCATGTAGAGATTACTTCCTGATACACCCTTCTTGAAGCCTTATTATTGTAGATAGTGATCCAATCTCATGTACCAAGCTCTAGGAGCTTGTTTCAACCCATATAATGCCTTTTTCAACTTACAAACAAAATATTTTCCTTCTGCTAGATTAAACCCTTTTGGTTATGTAGACTTCTTCCTTGAGTTCCCCATTCAGAAATGATGATTTTACATCCATTTGATAGATTTTGAATCCTTTTGAGCAAGAAAATGCCAAGAACATCCTTATAACTTCCATACGATCTACTGGTGCAAAGGTTTCTTCAAACGATTCCTTCTATTTGTGAATAACCTTTACAAACAAGTCTTGCCTTATTTCTGATGATTTTTCCATCTTCATTCATTTTTTTTTGAACAACCACTTGGTTCCAATTATATTTTTATCCTTTGGACGAGGCACCAACTCCCATGTCTCATTCTTCAATTTGAGACATTTCTTCTTACATGACTTCCACCCAATGAGGATCCTTGCTTGAGTAGAGGTTTCTGGTTCTATCATAGATAGGAGAGCGACATTATTTTTCCTTGGTGTATTTGTCATCCTTCTTTGGGTTTGTATCCCCTCATCTATATTGCCAATAATCTGCTCTTTTGGGTGATGTTTTTCGACGAATTTCACCTTTGAAGGGGTTTGAGATAATGCTTTTTCCTTTTGTTAATCTTTTTCCTCTTTTTCAGGTTCTTCTTCGTTTTCTTCAATGAGAGGGTCAACCCCATGATATTCTATTTCCTTTTCTAGAAGGTATTCATCAATCTTCACATCAATGCTTTCCACTATTTTCCGTAGTCGATTATTGTAGCACTTGTAGGCTTTGCTCCTAGTAGAATATCCAAGGAATATTCCTTCATCAACCCGTGAATCAAATTTTCCTGGCGAGTCATCATTGATTTTTATGAAACATTTTCTTCAAAAAATATTAAAGTATTTTACTGAATCAGGTCTTCCTTTCCATAATTCGTAAGGAGTCTTCTCATTATTTGGCCTTAGTTGAGTTCGATTCAAGGTATAAACTATTGTTCCGACTGCTTCTCTCCAAAATTTTGGTTGTAAGTCAACTGCTATTAACATTGTTCTTGCCATTTCTTGGACAGTTTGGTTTCTTCTTTGAACTATCCCATTTTGATTGGTTGTTCAAGTAGCAGAGAGTTCTCTTTCGATTCCATGTACTTTACAGAATTCATCAAATTCTTTTGATGTGAATTCTCCCCCTCTATCTATTCTAAGACATTTAATCTTAGAATCTTTTTCATTTTCTACAAGAGCTTTAAGACTCTTAAAACATTCAAATACTTCAGATTTGTATTTTATGAAATATATCCACATCATTCTAGTATAGTCATAAAAAAAAAAAGCAAAGTACCTTTATCCTTGGAGTGCTGGAGTTCTAGCTAGTCCACATAAATCAACATGAATGATCTCCGAAGGTTTTGATGTAGAGAACTCCTTGCTCTTGTGGCTGGTTCTAGTTTGCTTTCCATGTTGACATGGACCACATACAACTTGATTTGGCTTAAATAACTTTGGAATGTCTCATATTGCATTGATTTTGCTGATATTGATCAAGTTATCGAAACTTGTATGTCCCAATCGCTTGTGCCACAACCAACTTTCATCTGTTTGACTTAGGTAACATTTATCTTCTTGAATTTTGTTCAAAATGTAGATGTTATTTGATGTTCTAACTCCCTTTGCCACCAGTTCTCCTAAGGATGAGTTCCTTATTTCACAATATTTAGTGCTAAAGACAACTTTATGTCCATGATTACAGATTTGGCTAACACTTAAGAGATTGTGTTTGAGCCCATCTACCAGCAAAGCATTTTGAGCCTTCCCTTTTCCATTAATAAGGGTAACAGTTCCTTTTTCCAACAATTTTGGCAGATCCACTTCCAAAGGATACATTTCCTTCTTTTTTGTTCAATGAGACAAACTTTCTTTTGTCACCTGTCATATGTCTAGAGCACCCACTATCCACAAACCAATGATTTTCATCATTGTGAGCACAAAGAGCTAGGCCACATTTATCCGTATTGGGATTCTCATTTTTTGCTTCTCTTCTTTTGAGGGGGCAATTTTGTTCATTATGTCCATTATCATTGCACAATGAGAAAATTGGATCAAATTTGGCCAAGGGATCAAAAGAGTTGTAAGTCTTGATTTGTCCTTGTCCTTTGAAACCATATGGTTTGTCTGTTTGAGTCTTCAATTTTGGTGTTCCATTATTACGAGCTATGCAATGTTTAGCTTGATGACCAAAATTTTTACAATAATAACAATGCCCAAAAAAGACAGTTTTGTACCTATTGTAATAGTCATGATTTGAATGAGCATTATTCCTTGGAGTTACTCTCTCTTCATTCTTTGGATTTGAGATGGGCCTTTGATGAAATGATTTTTCTTCTTTTGGGTTACTGGAAAGTATGTTAGTGTAGCTTTTTGCATTATCCTTAGTACTTGATGATTCTCCTTTAAAGCCTATCCCAGATTTGTCATATTGAGGTTTTTGACCATATAGGATAATGTCAAGTGTTTGAGAGCTTTCCCACTTCTTTTGACTTGCTCCAATTCCTTCCTCAGAGATACTATTTCAGCTTCATGATTTTCACATATTTCTTCCTTTTATTTTAGCTTATTTTTCAAGAAGTCTTCCCTTCCTTTTGCTTCCTCAATTTCTACCTTGAGAGGAATGATTTTATTACGTAATTTCTCATTTTCTTCAATGGCACTAATTAACAATTCATCTACATCTCCTTCTAGTCTCATATCATCATCATTTATGAATGCCATGAATAATACTTCTTGGCTTCCAGCATAGTCATCTGATTCATTATCACCTCCTTTGCGATGAGGGAAATGATTAGTTGATTTTCTTTTGATGACTACAAATTCATCTTCATCAGATTCTTCTTGCTTGGAGAAGAAATTCTTCTTATTGAACCCTTTCTTTTTGTAAACCATCCTTTTAGGATCCTCCTCATCGTAACTATCATGCTTAAGAGGACATTTTACAACATAATAACCTATTCTTTCGCATTTGAAACAAATAAGAGGGTACTTACCTTTTAGCTTGGATCCTTTCTTTAGTCCTCATACAAATTATGCCAATTCAGATTCAACATCGGAGTCATCATCGCTGGTATTCCATCCTTTCCCTTTTTTTGATTTTGAGGCCTTGAATGTTGCATCTTTGGAACTTGGGATTCATTTTCTCATCTCATAGGCAATGAGGATTCCATGAAGTTCATCCATCTTGAGAGTATCTAGGTCTTTCATTTTTTCTATAACACTTAATTTGGAATCAAATCTGTCAAGGGGAGATCTTAAGACTTTTTGAACAACAATGCTTTCTTCAATCTATTCTCCCAATCCTTTAAGAAGGTTGACCACTTCAGCTACTCGGAGAAAGTATGATGCAATGTCTTCTTCATCATTCATTTTCAGACTTTCAAATTTCCTTCTATGAGTTCGAAGCTTTGCCTTCTTAACTTTGGAGTCCCCGTCATATAAGCTAACCAGCTTATCCCATACTTCTTTGACCGAGTCACAATTCATGAGTTTTGTAAATTCTGAGTCAGTAATTCCACTAGTAATGGAATTTAAGGCTTTTTCATTTGCAATGTAAGCTTTCCTTTCATCTTGATCAGTTGGAAGAGTGGAAGGAGTTGTGTATCCATTTAAAAATGAATTCCAAACTTCAGGTCCAAGGGACATTAAGTAGTAGGATTTTTTTTTCAAAAACCAAAATTTGTGCCATCAAACAGAGGAAGCCTTCCTGACACTTCTTGATTTTTCATTCTGACTAAGAATCCTTCTTCCAGCTGTTAGGTTGATTATGAAGAAGTTGGCTCTGATACCAATTGTAGAAAATACTGAGAGGGGGGTGGATCAATATTTTCTTTCAATTGTTATTATAACCAGTTAGATTCTTTGCAATTTTAATTTGAGAACCATATAAGAGTAATTTTATTGAATATAAAAAATAGATACAATGTATGATAAATTTTCCCAAGCACCAACTTGGTTTTGATGAGGCTTTGACCTCTAGGGCTTCGACCCTATCTAATCCAAAGCACCTACCTTGTGTTTAGGAGCACCGACTCCAAGGACACTAATCCTGTTGTCTTTCTTTAATAGGGAATATGAGAAGTTCTTACTTGTCTGACCATGGCATAATTCTTTACTGTGCAATCAATTTCCAAAGACTTCACTGTATAATCACTTCCAAGAGACTTTACTATTGTTGTTCAATTACTGTTTAATTGTTGTTCAGTTTCTGTTCAATTGTTGTTCAATTGACCTCCTGCGTCATTTGCTCTTCAATTGACCTCCTGCTGTTCAATTGCTATTCAATTGACCTCCTGCGTCATTTTCTGTTTAATTGACCTCCTGCTGTTCAATTGTTGTGTCTGAAATGACACTTGTCTAGGCCTTCACACAAGTCTGAGCAACTTCCAGATGACAAGCCTTCAACTATTGATCCGAGTCTTCAACTGATGAGCTTAATGTCTGTCCATCACAGATCTAAATTATAAAAACAAATTGATAAGCCCTGCTTTTCTATTCTCCCATAAAAAACAGAGGAACAAGAGAAACATAGGTGACTATTCTACGTTTGAGTTGAGGTTCTGTTCACAAATACATGTCCGAAGTGCATAAGAGACAATGCGAGGTGTTGTTCTTTGATCAATGTCCCAACAATAATGTTCCCTGCCTAATCCACAAATCTGGTCATCAAGGTAAGCGAATCCTAGGAGCTCAACATGTTCTTTCTACTGCTATCTGAGATGCTACTCCTCTCTTGACTTGGTCCGAAGTGCATAGAAAACCCCAATCCATAATCCTAAAAAAAAAATTGTGAAACAAGAAGAGATATGCCTCTGCTTGTTCACGATATGTGAACTTCTGATCTGCTTCCTTAATTTGAATTTTTCCCTAAGCTTTATTGACGTCAAAGACCTCATATATATACACCTATTCATCCTCATAACGAACAATTATGTCCACATGCAAGCCGACATGAGTTATGGAGGTAAGGCCGGCTCAATAACCAGAATTAATTTCCTTATCTTTAAAAAATTCATATCTCTTAGGATACTTGGAGTTTCCGGGCATGTGATAGCTCATTGGAAAGATAAAAATACGTCCTTTCAAATGGTCTAGGTCTCATGATGAAATTCTTTTTCCAAGATAGAGAAAAAATATTATTTCATGTGGCTAACCATTCAATAGTGCAAAAATGGAGGCATGGCAGAATGCTTTTTGGCTTCTTCATGGTTTTGATTTCTTCATTGATTGCCTTCTTAATCATATCATCATCATATCCCTGCCTTTCATATCCTTGATGTCCTTGCCTTCTTCATCTTTATGTTGTGGCCTTCTTTAATATGTTTTGGTTATCTACCAAGGGATCCCTTAGACATGGTCTTTGGGAAAGATGAGGATGGAAATGGATGAGATGATAGGGACAAAGCACAAAAGTTTATTTAACGGATACAGGTGATTCATCAGGAAGTACAAGAGCAACTAGAGAAGAGTCAGACTCGGTATAAAGCTCGACATGATAAGCACCGAGTTGACCATCAGTTTCAAGTTTGGGACAAGGTATGGATCCATATCAACAAGTATAGAATGAAGGGGGAGGGGAGGAAATTGAGATCCATTTGATATGGTCCCTTCACCATACTGGTAAATATTGGAGACAATGCTTTTCTTCTTGAATTTCCTGCTTATATGCAAATGTACTCAGTAGTGAATGTTGAGAACATGAAGCTTTAGGAACCTCCATTGATTATGGATACCGAAGAGGTTGCACATATTCCTACAGTAGACGATTTTTCACCAAAGTATCTAAACAAGTTGCTCGAAGATATCATACTCGATTAGAAAACTAGAACTTCATGACAGGGAGATGTGGAGTACTTTCGTGTTGGCTTCAAAGGAATGCATCTGAGTAAAGCTCGGTGGATGGAGAAAGAAAAAGTGAGGGAGAAATTTCCTCACTTCCTAATTGAATGAAAGGGCTTTTGGCAGTCCAAAAGCTCTTAGTGGGGAGGATTGATCCAGGTGGATCTCTAAAAAATACCAGTGGCATGGTAAAAAGACTCAAAACTCAAATTGGTAGGATCTAGATAAACTTAGCATCAGATCGAAGTGATCTTCATCCTAATTCCAATGATGCGAACAACACTCGAATCCGAGCTCATCTGAAGAAGTTAGAGCAAGTCAAAGTTCATGTTTGACTTGGAAAGGTGGCAGAACTCTCAGCGAATGGGGAAGCGCCAAGTGGCAGGCCTCCATTGACCCCGCATATCACAAATCGTAGAAGGAAGAGGCTGCGGCTTAAGAAATCGGCCCCAAGCAAGTCAGGGTTGCGATGTGATATATCGCAATTGCAGAGTCAAGTTGCGATTTGCAATATAGCAATTGCAGTTCGCAAAGGGAAGCAGTCGCATAGAGTACCACCCCGATCCCACTGATTATGATTTATGATGATTTTTCTGGACCCGATATATTATGTATTGTGGTCTAACATCCTGTTGGGTCCACCTTTATCACAGTTCGCTTGTTGTAAAGGCACAGGTCTATCCACTGATAGAAACTACCGATTGAAGACGCTGATTCAAGCACCGATATTAAAGGTCGTCGGGATTAAAGTGCGGTTAAGAGGTTTTGGAGGTTTTTCTATATATGAAAGGTTTTTCACCTGCATGCTATCCTAGGCTTGAGAACCTTAGTGTAGGAACTACCACTTTCTTAACTTGTCATTTGTTTGAAACTACCTGAGATTGAGGATTCGACCGATCAAGGGTATATATGGGATGATTCGCACAGGAAAAAGGAAGAGACTGACATGATAGTTCAAAATACATTGTGTGAAATAGTAATCTGACTTGAAAATAGGCTAGAACCTCACCTTGAGTAGCAGGGAGGTTCTGAGAGGGTGCAAAAGCTTCTTTTCTACGAATTGGGTGTTCGGATAAGTAATTCTACATGATTTTTCGCCACGATTTCAGTGGTACTATCTGTTTCTAAAGTTGGGCTCTCCATTCTTCATCCATCTTCTAGCTTGGAGGTATATGGATTGTAAATGAATGTTGCTTGTACTTATATCTCTTTTTATACCACTTAATGAATAAAGGCCTCCCTAGTATTGAGAAGGGCCCGAAGACGTAGTCCAAATTGGATGAACTCCATAATCAAATCTTTGTGTCATGGTTTCATGCTTATCTTGTTATTTCTGAATTGTTTTTATGTGATTTTAAGTTCCATGGTTAATAAGTTTTGTTTCATGTAATTCTGATGCATCTATAAGTAAAAGATCTTAGATCATTTGCACACACAAGAAATGTTCTCAAGGCAACTACAACAATTTTCGAAGTCTTAGGCTTGAAGCAAAGGTGATAGGGTCAAGCTTAGGAGGCACGTTGCGGGTTTGACAAAATGCAACTGACATGCACGGGGGTCATTACACCAAGGTGGATGCATGGGACAACAAGTCAAGGAGTGGACAAGCAATGGGTCAAAGGCATAGAGAATTGGTTGTAACTGCAAGAATAAAGTTAGGCCATCGCAAGTGTTTGCAAAGGCTGCAAATTAGTCTACAACACAGTCAGGGTTAACATGGATAGTGGTTAGACATGGGACATGAGTAAAGGGTCTACCAAGAATAGGCCCCTGTAGATCAAGGATCATCTCTGATGCAACTTGTAATTCAGTTGAGGCGAAGAATAAGAAAATAGGGTCGAGGGCACTACCAGTAGAGATAGGTTACACAAGCCAGTCGTTGAGGCAGGACTCAGCAACCACCACAAAAAATAATGTTTGGTACAATTGTTGGGATTGGGTTATGGAAAATATATCTATTGGAAACAAGCCAATGGCATAATCGAGGCCCTCAAGAATTTGGTAGGCAAACAAAGGAGACAACATGATTGTCAGAGGTTAGCCCTCAAAGACAGAGGGAGACAATATTATTCAAGAGTGTAACAACATAACCTTTCAATTGAGTTTATGATTTGAGAAGATGGAAACAATCAATCTGAGTTTTGAGGATAGGTTGGAGGGTGCCTATAACTCTAGTCCATAGTTTAGAATAGTCTTGATTCTCAAGGAGAAAAATCTAAGGCAGTTTGTAAAACCTCAAGTTATACCTCCTATAGATATTAAAACATTGGTCATCCATAATTTGAAAAATGTGAAATCCAAATGCATCATCATTGATGTAATGAAGGATCATGTAACGCACGTAAGATCTCATTCCTCAACTATTTGCTGGATGTATGCCCCTACAATCTCATCTGAAGTGCTAGAAATAAATAATTTGTTTTTTGACAGAATGACAAGGAGGATTGTTTGTATTCAATGTTAAAGGATGATGATGTTGTGCCTAACAGATCAAAGGGATTAGTAGTATCATTATTATTATTTTTTTTTGTACTTCAACCTGTTGGAAAATGTAACTATGTTTGGTCTTAAATAATGTACCTGAGTCATTATGTAATATACTTGTCAAAATAATAAAGAAAATAATAATAAGAATAATTATTATTGTGACTTATTAAAACATGGGTTTCATGCTTGGGTCACCATTTTTTTAGGTAAAAGTCCTTATTAAGGACTTCTAGGATTTATTCTGAGTCTGTAGAAGTATTTTACATTTAAAGAGACCCTTCTTGGGCTTTTTAATCATGTAAAAATGTTTAGTATTGAGTCAAATATGAACTATGGGACCTACACACCATGTCAGCGTAAGGGATGATCAAGTCGACCTAAGACCTTATTCGACCCCACAAGAAGCCTATAAAAGGAAGGAATTTGAATTTGTTCGGTGCATCACTTCTCATCAAGTTTGAATTCTCTATTGGGCAGAAGTGCAAAGTCGGTAGCTGGGAAAGTCTGTTGCCAGGAAGCCAAAGTGAATACGAGTTTGGGTGAGCCTAAGGAGTCGAGGAAAATTGAAATTTTGGTGGTGGTATCTCTCTGTTTTGTGCTCTGCATTGGGAGAATGAAGCCTTCAACTGGACTACTACTGGAAGCTATTAGTTATTGCGAGTTGTTGCATAGTCAAAGTTGTTGGGAAGAGGTCAATCTTCTGGAGGCTGACTTGGTGTGGAGGGAAGGTCTCGTCTTAGTCTAGGTGAAGAGTCTCAAAGAATACTATTAAAAGGAGGAATTACTTTGACTGGGTTTTCCCCTCGAGGGTGGTTTTCCCCTCGCATGTGCCTACATCTTGTGTCCATTATTTTATGTGATGTTGTTTTTGGTAAATGCTTGATGAACTAAAGAAAGAAGATATAAAGAATCATAATTATAAGAAACATCACAAGTAATTATCAAGATTGATAAAATATTTACTGCCTTTCTGATTTTCCAACACAACCATCTCTTCTAAAAAATAAATTAGAGTAAAAAACATAAGGAGCTTCTTCTATATTTGGAGGAAAAAACCTTATCCTACAAATGTACAAGCATATGCATAATTGGTTGAACTGGCTAGTTTGAAACGACTTCAGTTCTGGTTCCCATTCAACAAGTTTTTAAAACATTAGTTAAAAGCTAAAAGTAAAGCAAATTGGTATCAAAGGTCATAGGTTTAGTATATAGAAATATTTGTGCCTTGGAACAAATGGATTGACAGGAAGATTCAATATGCCTATAACATATTTATAGTTATAAAGCCATGAGTGATTTAAGACAAATATGAACAACTTTGAGAAAAATGAGGAAAAACATCCTGAGCTAGAAGTTTCAGCTATCATACCAAATCACTGTTTTGAATTTAGTAAAGAAGCTTGTAATTACACAACCAATATAACCTATTAAATGTACAACATATGTTTTCTGACCACTTGTTTATTTGCAAGCATTTAACTTGTATGTTCCAACCTCTAGAAAGAAATAAACAGTATGTAGCACTAGTTGCACTCATATAAACATGACTCTTTATGCAAGCATTTTAGCTAGTATTTATATAATATATATTGCTAAATGTTTCGATTCATATTTTTTCAGAGCAAAAAGCTTAAAAGATGTGGAAGAACAGTTTAAGCTTTATAGCATGAAATTTTCCTCAAACTACTTGACTTGTGATCATTTCAAAGAGTCAAACGTGCCAATTGAAAATAAATTAGCTCCTTCAAAGAGTGAGAGATGCACTAATTAAATTACAATCACTGCTTCAAGTAAAATAAAATTCCATAAAATAACTTACAAGGTACTTTTACAAAGTATCAAAATGTGCAAGATTTGGTCAAAGTTAGTTGACTAAAGCTTGACAAAAAAAAAAGGAACAAAGCACCACTAAAGCATCAAAATTCTAATAATGAACGTATCATCACTTATCAAGAAGTGAAAAATGGCCCTTAAAGATATCAATTTGTATTTATGCTCATTATCAACAAAATAAATAAAGTTGTTGTACTTAACTTCTAACTTTTCCAACCTGATTTAAACTTTGATATTTATTGTTTAACATTTAGATTTGTAAAATATGGCATAAAATCCATCAATATTCAAATTACCATATATGAATTGCTCATTTTAAACATTGTGATATTCATTGAATTCATTCAATGGTTGTCTCAAATCCTCATAGAAATTGCATCAGAAGGTATGGTTTTTCCTACAAGTGCATGCTCTCTGTATTTCTAACTTAAACAATTAATAGGAAGAAACATTTTCTTTTGCTTGAGCATAAAAATAATTTGATACATGTTTGCTACTTGTTACTCTAGGTGGCTACAATAAATGGAAAACTTGTGGAAGTTGTTGGCACCCTTCTATATCTATGACAGCATTCATAACAAAAAATTTACCACTACATGTGTCTTTGCATCTCATATATCTCACTCATTCGATTTAGTCTAGCACCTGCGTCCTCCACCCTCAACTTTTGCACCTACTTGGAATCTAGTCAATTTTGCTTCTATGCCCTCTCTGCCCAATCAGATCCACACACCTTCTGCTCTGTGATCAGAGCTTGTGTGACTCCAGATTTATCTTATAGCTACTCAATTATAGAGTTGAATTAATTCAAGCCCCCATTCTACAGAAGAATGGCCATATCCATTCTAGGTTAGCTTTGTAATAGTGGTATAGGTTGGCCCTCCCACAGAAGCTGACCATTCTCCCCAGTTTCAGCCTTGCTCTAGCAAAGAGCGGCAGTAGCAGGCCATTAGGGTTACCAAGTTACCAACAAAATTGATCTCACAATTACAGTACCATATTCTGGAAAACGATACATTTAAGACTATAGTAGAGCTTCAATAAGGAAAATATTTGATAATAATCTATGGAAAGTGTAGTTTGTGATTACTATTCCAAAGAGAGGATCACTATAAAGGGATAAAAATGTGAGTTTGAATAGGTGTCATGCCTAGGAGTAGTGTTATGATAGGATTATATAATGTTAAATGAGGAATTTGTTTCATGTTTACCATATATCACTCGTTATCAACTCCATTATAATATCCTAGCAGTAATAAGAATCATCAATAATAAACTGGTAGATTATCACCTTTATCATCGATGTATAATTGTATAAAAAAAAGTCTTATTTTTTGTTATACGGGATTTACGATTGCAGATAAAAGTATCTCCCCTAGGTTGGTGGCTAACCTAGAACAATAGAGAGACAAGTAACCTAATGCCTTTCCTTAAAGTAAATAGATGATGGAGTGAGGCCTCCCTAGAATCCTTCGCTCCTTTAGCTTGGAAGCTCCAATCCCAGCTCCGATTTCCAAAATTAGAACCTGCACAGTCAGATAATGCAAGCTAAGAAACTACAATATCTATGCAATATCATCTAAGTACTTCATCCAATAGATCAACATGGTATTGAAATAAGTGAAATAAAAACATCACATATAGGAAAACAATGAATTCATTGCATTACTATAAATGGAAGGAGATTAAAACCATACGTAGAAGTTGATATTGTAGAAGATCTCCTCCAAGTTGTTGACTTATCCTTTCCTTGTCACAAGATGCACCTCCAATCACCCTAAATGCATGAGATGATGACCACTCACTATTGCAACATAAGGGTAGAATCCCTTCTCCAAAATCCAACCACAACCACATAGAGGGCTATAAATTTATAGAGGAGTAAGGTAAGTTAGGGGTTCTTATTAAATTACCATTATAAGGTAAGAGGTCCACCTTTGGTGGAGGGATAGGATCAATGGATAAGAGGTGAAAACTCCAATATAGCGAAGATAAGATCCGAATGTTTAATCCAAGGTAAGTAGTTCTAACAACTTTTGGAAACTCCTAGAAGGTGAAGCTTCAGGAATCCTGATCATTCTCCTGGATTTCTAGAACCAACGCAGGTGTAAAGGGGAGCAACCTGCTGGTGATCAACATTGGCCACAATGGAGCAACCTGCTGGTGAATGCACTCCAGTAGGATTACAAGGAGCGTTGGTCGTTAAACTAGCTCAGATGATTCAATTTAGGGCTCACTTTGAGAAATGAAAGGTCCATGATTATGACTTTGTGAAAGATGGTGGAAAATGGGGGAATAAAATGTTGATTGATCCAATTATGAGGCTTATTGATCGAATGTGACAAAATGACCTATAACAGAATTCCCCCTAAAGTGAAAAGTCATAGATGATGAATGATGATTGCAGTGCTTTACCTCGTAACAAGTAGGGATTGAGGACAACCAATGAGCTTCATTTGTTACAATACATTTACAACATGACATATTTGTTTGTTTAGGGAGGCATACCCATGCTCATCCCATAAGATAACATAACATGTACAATGAGCAAATGACACGTCCACATATGCAACTGATGGACCCATGACTGGATGACTGTCTATATGATCACGACCATCATATAATGTGATCTTTGCATAATTCCTGAAATCACAGCCCAGATGGATGAAACTAGATCTGCGGTCTTCTATCTCATTCTCACATCCAACCAATTTATGAGTCTAACCATGTGAATCAATGAGTTGGAGTCAAACATGGTAGAGACCATTTGATTGCCATCCAATGATGTAAGTCATTAACAGACGCGGGAGAAACCACCGACGATCTTAATGGCTCTCAAGGTACTCAAGTACAATTTGTACGGTGTGAATAAATGAGTTGATGTTGAAACCACACAATATCTTTTGGTCGAAGGCCATTGATGTAAACCCATCGCCGAGAGTAAGGAAACTTGCCATTGATGTATGCAAGCACCAAGATACCAAGGGTGTGTTTCTAAGTTGACTTCATAGATGATGTATTGATGTAGATAGAAAGAAACCTATCGCAAGAGGGCCTTGATGTATTCCCCATCAACGACACGAAACGTGTACCATAATTGAGGCAAAAGAATAATAATGATGTTGATATGGAACTATATCAGGAAAGACAGACATGAAATTAAGGCTTAAGAGTATTGTAGTGGAGATCAACTGAATGAATTCTCTTGAACACACCAGTGACATTGAATGGAGTTGGCCACAATGACCCAAAAATGAGATGGAGGCTCTAAAAAATGGTATGATAACCAAAGGACAAGCATATTACCCAAACCGACAGCCACAGAGATGAAGTGGAAGAGTGTTGTGTTCAAGAGTTATTCGCTTCCATTAGAAAAATGGAATCCCCTATTTTCCCAATTTTCCCAACTATACTGGTCATTACCTCTTTATTTTTTAAGAAGACTGAGGAGGATAACATATGCTTGATCTGTAAGTCCATCCTTCAGATGAATCCCTCCGAGTATATTTAACGAACCCCGAGAAGGAGTGGTTCGGTCTTGACATGTTCGACAAGTCCATCACCATTTGATGTTTTAACGAGTCTAGTGTGAAGGTAAAACTCGACATCTTTTTCATGTTTAGAGAGTTTGAAAAAGAGGAGGAAAAGGAAACTCTAGATGTCCCTTTTCGTAGGCAGTCCCTTAGGTCCGAAAAGGTAGAAAACAACACCCAAGAGAACCTCTTAGCCATGTTCGACTAAGGTATTCCTTTTTCATAGCTATTCTATCTTAGTTCAGAAAAGGGTTAAACTTATACTAAGTAGACATATTTTCATTTACTTTTACGAGTTTGAAAAGATAAGCGCTTGACAATCTTTTCATATTTTGGGAGTCTGAAAAAAGCTGAAAGAGGACTTCTCCTAGAGGAATGAGTGGTATAACGGGATTACAACTGGTTTCGGTCATGATGGAACTTCTCAAAACACACAAAGATCGAGAGGTTGGCTAATAAGACCACTCATCGCAGTGGTTCCTCAGGAAAGGGTAAAAACAACCAAGTGAAAACGTATGATTGGCTAAGCAGATGGTGACAACGGAACGAAAAACCAAGGCTCATCTGGAAAAAATAGGCTGATAGAAATGGAAATCATGAGAGGTAAAATGGGAATGGTTTCATTTTTACATAAGATTGAAACAGTGAAAAAACTATGCTTGAAATAAGTTTGCATGCCCCCAACATAATGACTCGATTTGAGGTACATGCCACCCAAGCTTCATTTCATTCACCTAAGTAGAATACTAGGTACTAACAGGTGGATGGAATGAAGGTTCATTTATGAGATCAAGTGAAAGACTCGACTGGGAATTTACAAGATCTAATCAAAGGTTCAAATGGGAAGGGGGTCTATTTCATTTTTTAATGAGCTTGAAACAGGAGAAGAACTATGCTCACAGACCTTGTTTCTTTTTTTAAGGATCTTGACACAAGAGAAGGAACTATGCTTTGACACCTTGTTTCATTTTTTAAGGAGCTTGACACAAGAAAAGGACCTCTGCTCTGGGAACCTTGTTTCATTTTTTAAGGAGCTTGACACAAGAAAAGGAACTCTGCTCTGGGAACCTTGTTTCATTTTTTAAGGAGCTTGACACAAGAAAAGGAACTCTGCTCCAAAATCAAATCATGGCCTCCAAGAGACCATGACTTCAAAGAGGTTCTCATCAGATGGGAGAACACCGTTCTGGAAGGGATCAAAGGATCCAATGGAAAGATTAGACTCCAATGCCCCCAGTAAAAGATTCACCATATCACCTACCATATCTAGGTAAAAATAAGTTGAGCAGATAGTGGAAGGCTCATCTTCAGCAGTAGGTACGTGAATGGGATATGTTGCCACATAATTAACTTGTGGCAGGGAAGATACCACTTGCATATTCAGAACACTTAGGGAAGTAGGATGATTGGGAGTCAAATGAGGACCAACGAACGAAGGCTGGTCAATAGTCACAATTCTTCCTTCATGTGGGAAACACATCACATGAAAGGGTGAAGAGACAAGAGCTCCCATGGCAGGGAAGATACCACTTACATATTCGGAACACTTAGGGAAGTAGGATGGTTGGGAGTCAAATGAGGACCAATGAACGGAGGCTGGTCAATAGTCACGATTCTTCCTTCATGCGAGAAATACATCACATGAAAGAGTGAAGAGACAAGAGCTCCCATGACATATACATAGTCATGCCCAAAGAGTAAATTAAAATCCAAATGGCCTTGGACTATTGTCACATCAATATAGATAATGTTTCCTCCCAAAGTAATAGGAAACTTAGGAAGGATCCCTAACGGTTGATTGGTTCCTCTATTAAAATCCAACAGATTCTGGGCATCGCACACAAGATGCGGAGAACCTAAAGCTTGCTAAGCAGTTGAGGACATAATACTAACATATGCACCTTCATCTATGATTGTGCTAGGTATGACCACATTATAAGGTTGTACTATGACCTGGAAGGGAACGTAAGGAGGAAGACAATATCCTGTCAGTTGACTCCAACCAAAGGAAGTGACCATATTGCATGGAGGGAGTGTCATGGGAATGAAAGAATTGTCCCCTTGTGTTATGGGAATGGGAGAATGCTGACTAGTTCATTGGAATCTGAAGAAACAAGAAGAACTTGAGTGGTATGAAATTCACTCTCTACGGGAAATGTACGATCAACTAAAAGTGGAATCGAGTCAACCATTTTCTCAACCAATGGTCGATCGGGAACAGACTCATGGGATTCACATTCAATGAGAACTAGATTTATTGGATTCAAATTTTGATCAATCACTTCATCAACTAGTGGAGGATTGTGAGAAAGATTTCGATAACCAACTGGAAGTCGTGGTTGAGAAGCTGTAAGATTTCCAACACTTTTTAGGCTTCATCCATATAAGGACAAAGGTGAATAGGATGATTCCCTTTGCATAACTTACATGGAAATTTTACTGTACCCTTTTTCCCATGGACCTTACTATCATTAGTTTAGGGTTTGTCACCAACATGATCTCCAGAAGCTGACAACAAAGGTTGATGTGAGCATGTGGACCACACTTCTAATACGTTGGGAATACTAGGACAATCTCTAAGAATGTGGTCCACCTTACATAAAATTCAAGGGAATTTAACTTTGCGGGGTTGATTGGAAGGTTCCTCCATACTAGTTGCATCCATAGAAATGGTTGCTTGGTTGCTCCCTAGCTTATTTTGCTTGTTCTTCTTCGTCATTTTCTTCTTCTTCTTAGCTTCCTAGTTTCTAGAATCAATAATTTCACCAGTCAAGGAGGAAGGAAGATACGAAGAAACAACAAGCGAAGAAGGAAAAGGGTCAACTTTAGGATCAACATGAGGTTGATGTTGTTTAGGTGGAGGAGAACTCGGTTGAGAGGCAGTTTGGATATTCATAACCATAGGGGTTGAAATTAACCAAACTGGCAAACCAATGGTAAATTTGGGAAGGGCCAAAGTTTCCATATAAGGAGCACCAATATTTCCAAAATAAGGAAAATGACAAGGATTCCCATCGGAGGGGCTTCCTTGATTAGTAGACTCAGAAAATGTTGCCATTAGTCTCAACCTAAGATCTATTAAGGAGTATTTCCATAGGAAGGATGCTTTTCCAGGGTCAATTGATTGATCTTAGAATTTAGAGGCACAAACAAAAACAAAGAGGGTTAACTAGGCAAAAGGGTTTACCAAGCAACTGTGAACTGCAATATACACCTTGGCGAAATAAGGACTTAACATACGTGAAGGAAATATCCATGAATGTTCTGTTAGGTGTATCACGGTATACAAGGTAGAAGAATCGCTTACCTATGGATGGATATCAACCTATAGGGGACTCCCAAAATATACTCGATGGTACGTGGGAGTGCAATCCATAGTAGTGTTGTCTAATACATAATCATTCAATGAGAGCGTTCCCATATACTTATCATGCGTGGAGCGATATCAGATATACCCAAAGGTACGTGGAGAACGATTGTATACACTTACATATGTGGAATGAGATTTCAATCCTGAGATGAAACATTAGCAAACAACGACAACTCCCATGCCTAACAATGTTGGAACACATCTCTAGCCTAGACCTCTAAATGTTTGCTAGAGACCTCTAAATGTTTGCGTTAATGTTACAAATTCTCCTTAGGTTAATTGAGATGAATTTTAATGTTGACCTTGAATTATGTTTCAGTTTTATGGCTCAAAAATCGATGTCACAAGAACACACCTATGATGCAACTAATATGACAAAAAAAAAAACTATTTTCATTTTCCTTTTAACAATGAAAGGCCTAACTAAGGAGGGGACGAAGAAATCAATCAACAATGCAACAAACACGTGATGCAATAGTCGATCTCTACAACTTCACTTTTCCAATCAAAATGAAAGCGCTATATGAAATGCATGATGAAAAAGATTTTTATTTTGGATTCCATTTAATTTTCATATGAAAACTAAGATATTTTCCTAATCATTGATCAAATAAAACTATTCAGAACGATGACTAAAACACAAATTCTTTCAAGCACTCAATGACTAAACAATTTAGTTTGCTAATGACCTAATGATAAGAACAAAGAAAAATATAAACAAATTCTTATCAAAGGTACTCAAAAACAAAAGCAAACCAAATGGAAGCTTATGAGAGACCAAGACACACTCGGGGACACAAGGAGGACCAACCAGAACAAAGTTAATTGGAGAGAAAATCACAAAAAGTCAATTTTTTGCATCAAACCAGGACCATAGCAAGTGCTGAAAGGGTCAACGTGCACTGCATCGTAGGTACAGAGAAGGCTATGGTGCACTAGAATGCACTGTCTCTAGACCATAAAGTGCGGTGATCAAGGAAAGACAAGTTCTGACACAAAAAATGCAAGTAAATATCAATGAAAGGTCTTCCTAGGTCTGATCAAGATTGTGTGAGACCATGAAGGAATGAAGAAGAGGTAAGGCAAGCACAATGGACAAGGAAACCACCATGGGAATGAATCATTCCCTAGTGGATTCGCCAATTTTTTATACAGGATTTATAATTGTGGAAAAAAGTATCTCCACTAAGTTGGTGGCTAACCTAGAATAAGAGAGAGACAAGGAACCCAATGGTTTTCCTTATGTAGGTTTTAACCCCGTATAGAAATTACCTGCATACGAATTCTAAAACACAGAAAATAAATAATGCGAAATCCTAACACATAAAACACATATACACAAAGATTTTCCCCTGGATCCCAAAACTGGGATTATGAGCTTGATTTTTCATTATGTTCATTTCAATGTTACAATACATATTTATACATGCCGAAGCATCCAATACCATGGACCGAAAACCATCGCGTCCAAAAAAAACATGTGTGAAAATCATGCATAAAACCATAGGTGGGTCCGCCCAACTTAACATAATGATCTGATAATCACCCTATGACTGACATTAGTTGAAGATTTATTAAACAAAAGGTATTATAGACTCATGTGCTGGTGTGTGTTCTGTGTTATTTAAGTAACAGATCGATCATATTGCCAATACACAGACATTTAAATGGAAAGACATCAGATAAATATAGTAAGCAAACACAAAGACACAAGAATTTTTGATAAGGAGTTCACCCTATCCTCCAGGCTACATCTCCAGTCCAGCTTTCAGTGGTGTCCTTGTTTTATTGTGTCTTTAAGCAGAGAATTACAATTCAGGGACTCAATGTGAGTTCTCCTGAAGCAGTTTTGCTTGGCAGGGTGGTTCTTGGATTCCCCAAGCCACTGGAGTACACAACCTCTTCTTCTTCCTACCAGCTCTGTGACCTTCTGGTCTACAGTGGAAAGAGCCAATTATGGTGCTCAGTCCGGATAGATTCCTCTATGGGATGGCTCAAATCTCTCAAGCTCTGGTGCTCAACGTTGCCGCTGGTCAGCTCGGCCCTTTGTCTCTTTCTACTTTTGCTTCACTGTCTTCTTTCTCTGTGTATTCTATCCTCCTCTCGGGATTCTGGTTTCTCTGTCTTTTTTTCGTCTCTCGGACTATCGTTTCCATGCTTGTTCGGTTCTTCTTCCATCACTGTCGATTCACCTTCTACAACTGCGCTTGGAGTTCCCTATTCGGCGTCCGCATGAACGCTCAGGGAATGGCCACGTGTCCTCCTCTAAACGACGCCAACCTGCTTCGTCAGTTCGTTTCTTCAGTTACATCATGGATGAAGTCTTTCTCCACCGTGGCGGTCAAACGAACTTCAAACCTTTACAAACGCGGCTTAATCCTTCGTCCATTCCGTTTCCTCCATCCGGCGTAATCTTAGCTGTCCGATCTGGGTCCCCCAGATCCAACGTGATACGCACGTCCCGCGCGGTTGAAACCTACTCAACCAATAGCGTGGGATCAACGGTGATTTTCTCTCACCTTCGCCGGCCACGCGTCGATCGTTGAGTGGGATCACTCCGCTTCTGTCCGAAACCTCTTACCATTTGAGGGTGCCCCGATCAATACCGCTGGTTTCCAGAGTGAGGGTCCCGCCTTTGTACGTTTAGCGCTTTTGCCTTTTCCACCCGCGGTTCTCTGGCTCCCAACGCGATCGAGTGCTTGGGCTTCCTCCATTTCGAAAATACACCTCCTTTTCCTGATCTGGGGCTCCCAGGGGCTACTTTGACCTCCTGTGCAGTCTCCATGGGCCTCGGTCAGCGTGCTTTGATCGAGGTCCTCATCGTTCCACGCTAGCCGCCATTGCCACTGGTTTGGGGGTGTTTTTTGATCGCTGTTTTGAAATTCTTTATAGATTTGTCCCAACCTGATACAATCATGGATCTTTAACAGTCTTTTATGGATCCAATTTGGATCACGACCTTCCCACTGAAAAAGCTTTTGGACCACCAAAAGTTGGTTTTCAAGCATCGACTAAGTGAGGGTGTTGCTTTCTCACTTGTCCAATATTAATCCACTTCGCACTGCTTGGCTTTGAACCTCCGAGCCCAATCCTGAGGTATTCCACATCTCCCCTACGCGTCGTCCTTACCTTCCTGTCCAGCACTGTGTCTTCCTATAATTCATCAAGATATTCAGGTAGCAGGTCATAAACAGAAGGCAATTGACTTTGCTCTTCAAGGTCCTCAATCATTGAAGGTTCAAACAATCTCAAGCAATTTGCATTTACGACTAAGTAGATGTGCATGTAAGCTGGTAGATCAAGGTGAAAAGCATTTTCACCAATTTTCTCAAGTATACTCAAGGGTCCATACCTGATAGGTTTTAGCTTTTCACCTTCACCTTGCATCCTGTCCTTGCTGATATACAACTAGACTTGGTCTGCAACTTGAAAACTATGCTCCATCCAATGCTTATCATGCCTAGCCTTGTACTTGGCCTGGCTCTTTTCCAACTGTTCCTGTACTACCTGGTGGATCTCCTGGATCTGTTCAATGAACCTAGTTGCCTTATCCACATCACTGTGTCCATTAACCATGGTATCTTTACCAAAGACAAAATCCAAAGGAGACCTTGGTGTGAACCCGAAACAAGTCTCAAAAGGAGATCACTGTGTAGAAGAGTGTTTGGCTCTGTTGTAAGCATGCTTCACATAACACAAGTGTTCATCCCAAAGCTTAGGATGTTTGCTGCAATATCCTCTTAGTAACTGGATCACTGTCCTGTTAACTACTTCTGTCTGGCCATCTGTTTGTGGATGAAAAGTTGTGCTTTTCTTTAATTTGGTG
>APFE031146515.1:51400-65995 GCA_000404065.3 Pinus taeda
ACATCCCAATGTTAGGCAATGGAACATCTTGCTGCAAAATAATATCATGTACTATTCCCTTTTTGGGTGGCAAACCTTTAGGTTCTTGAAACAAGACATCATACTCTGAAACAATCTTTTCTATATCAGCTTGTTGATCAGCATTACAGCCTTCAAATACATTGGTTTTATCATGTTTCTTTTCCTTTACAGCCATTAGTAAGAATTGTTTACATGAATTTATCATTCTTTTCATCTGTCCTGAGTTTATGAGAGTATACTTATTCTTGAGCTTATGAGCTCTTACAAAGTGTTCGATTCCATCTTTAACAAGTAGATACTTGGTCTCAGCTCTATAGAAATAGCCTTTCTATCATACAAGTAAGGGCTTCCTAAAAACAATTCCACATATATCCAAAGGAATTATGTCTAACTCAACCTCATCTACAAACGTTGACCCAAAAGAAAACTTGAATTTGCACTGTCTAGTCACTTGTAGTTGTGCTTTATCATTCAACCATCCTAATGTGTATGTTTTCTTATGAGGTGTAGTTGCTAATCCCAATTTCTTTACAATTGCTTCAGAAATTAGATTTACTTGTGAGCCACTATCAAACAAAGTATCAATCTTTTGATTTTTGGAAATGACTCGAATATGGAAAAGCTCATGTCTTTTTCTCTCATGTTCTTCATCAATAATAGATTGAACAAAATCACTAGTAGATGCTTCAGAATTCTTACCTTTTATACCTGTGGCTGCAATGATTGTTTCATCTCCCGAGTCTGACCCCAAATCTTTCTGAATAGCCACAGCAGTCTTCTTCTTCTTGCCCTCAGACTTCTTAGGTCTCAGCTCTAGATGAAGAATCCAATAGTGCTCATCATCATGCCCCTCCTTTTTACAGTGACTGCATGAAGCTTTTCCTTTCTGTGCAGTGTTAGTCTTCCTTGCTTTCCACTTCTGCTTTCTTTTCTCCTTGCTCTTACTTACGGTGGGTTAGGATGGCCCCCCAACTTCTAGATTTCCATTCTTTCCTCTAGCTTCTAGATGAGTAGCTTGTACAAATACCTCATCTATGCTAGTGGAATTATACATGAGGATAGTATGCCTCATGTCGCTGTGTAGACCACTAATGTACCTCAAAAGAGTCCCTGGTGAGTCTAATGAGATACCCAACATCAATGCTCTCTTTCTGAACTCTTGAGTATACCCTTGCACACTTTGCCCTTTCAATTGTCGAAGAGTTTGCCAACTCATCATGGCTTGTTGCATGTAGGCCAATGGATAACTGCTTTTTGATTACAACAACAAATTCACTCCAGACAGAGATGGTCTTACCATGTCTTTTCATATCAGCTTGGGTTCTGCCTTCCCACCAAACCAAGGAAGTGCCTCCTAGGCGTAGGCTTGCCAACTGAATCTTACTCTTGTCTGAGTCTATGTTCTGTACCCTACAATACACATCAATTTGTCTAATCCAATTGTCCAACTTCTCAGCATTTATCTCTCCATCATATATAGGAAAATCAAATTTAACATCTAGTTTAATCAAAGACGCTTTCTTATTATGCAAAGGGCTATTAGGACGTGTGAGAAAGTTTTCCTCTTTCCCCTCTCCTTTGGAGTGGTCATGGGAATGAGACTCATCTTCTTCTTTATCTTGTTTAGAACTCGATGAATCTTCATCCTTGTGCTTTCTAAAGTCCTTATACATTTCTTCTACCATAGACTTTATAGCTAGGAAACTCTTTATGAATTGAGGGTCTGGCCCCATAGAACCTTCCTCTGACATTGTCTTCCGAGAATACACTCGCCCAATTTCAGGATTAGTTTCCACCAACTCTCCTTCTCCTAATTTGAGCTTTGATTTAGTGAGCATTCACAGCTAAACAACACAAGCTTGTCTAACCTTACAGCCTAAAGCTCTGATACCTCTTGATCTAATAATCATCCTATGAGTGACATCAGTTGAAGATTTATTAAACAAACGGTGTTACAGACTCATGTGCTGGTGTGTGTTCTGTGTTATTTAAGCAATGTATCAATCAGATTGCCAATACACAGACATTTAAATGGAAAGACAGTTGAGAAATACAGTATGCAAACACAAAGACACAAGAATTTTTGAAAAGGAGTTCGCCCTCTCCTCCAGGGCTACATCTTAGTCCAGCTTAATATAACACAACTCAACATTCGCCCACTTGTTGTTTTCTTTCCACAAGGGGCCATAAGAGAGCTCAATCATTTTCCCAGCCTTGAAATGCCCATTGTCTCTCTACACCAAGAGAACTTCTCAGAGCTCACAGAGTTTGTCAATGCATCTACAGTATTCTTTAAAGTGTCCACCTTTACCAGCAACACCTTTTTGTCTTCTATCATATCCCTCACAAAGTGATACTAAACATCAATGTGCTTTGTCTTTGGATGATATGCAGGGTTCTTTGCCAAGAAAATTGCACTTTGGCTGTCATAGTCTATTCTTATAGCTCCCTGTACTAACCCCATACTTGAACACAATCTCTGCAACCAAACTGCTTTCTTGCTTGCATGATGGCTGCCATGTATTCTGCCTCTGTAGTTGATAGTGCCACTACAGATTATTTCTTACTCATCCAACTAACTGCACCTCCAAATAGGTTAAACACATACCCACTTGTAGATCTTCTCTAATCCAGATCTTCAGCCTAGTCTGCATCAACAAAGCCACAAATATCCAACACTCTGTCCAATCTTGGTTTTCCTTGGTAGCACAGACCATAATCACTAGTGCCACGCAAATCCTTGAAACCCGCTTCACTGCTGTCCAATGCTCCTTTGCTGGTTTTGACATAAACCTACTTAATACTCCCACTGCATGTGCAATTTCTGGTCTAGCACAGACCATTGCATACATCAGGCTACCGACTGCACTTGCATATGGAACTCGGGACATGTCCTCTTCCTCTTCTTGTGTCTTGGGACATTGTTCAACAGATAACCTCACACCTACAGGAATAGGAACCTTCACTAGTTTACTATCGTGCATATTAAACCTCTGTAGTATTGTCTTGACATACTTCCTCTGGTTTAACTAGGGCTTCCTCTTTGCCTGACCTTTTTTAGTTTCCATGCCCAAAATATAGTTTGCAGCACCAAGATCTTTCATGTCGAATTTGGAGGACAATTGGGTCTTCAAATCCTGGATAATTTATTTGTCATTTCCAACCAACAACATATCATCCACATACAAGACCAGATAAATAACACGGTCACTAATTAATTTACAATACACACAGTGATCTGCTTTGCTTCTAGTGAAGCCAAGTCCCCGTATAAATGTATCAAATTTCTGATACCACATCCTTGGTGACTGTTTTAACCCATACAGAGACTTCTTTAACTTGCATAAAAGTTTTTTCTTACCCTTCGCTGCAAAGCCTTCAGGTTGCTTCATGTAGATTTCCTCTTCCAGATCCCCGTGAAGAAATGTTGTCTTCTCATCCATCTGCTCTACCTCAAAATCAAAAGCAGCAGCAACAGATAAAAGTAATCTAATAGAAGTTACCATAGAAACAAGAGAAAAAATATCACCAAAATCAAGTCCCGGCACCTGGGAATAACCTTTTGCTACCAACCGAGCTTTGTATTTCTCCACTTTTCCTTCTGCATTTATCTTCTTTTTGAACACCCATTTGCTGCTGATGGGTTTCCTTCCAGCTGGCAACTCCACCACATCCCAAGCCTCATTTTTGTGCAAAGATGTCGTTTCATCAACCATGGACTCTTTCCAGAGTTTTCCATCCTCTGAATCTACTGCTTTCTTCACAGTTCTGGGATCATTGTCAGTAATAGATAAAGCAAAATTTGAATAGAAAGCAGATGGACTATACCTTTCAGGCTGCCTTTTTTCTCGAACTGATCTTCTCACAGCCGGAGTTTGTGGTTCTTCATCTTTTGATTTCTCCTCTGCTGTAGAGTCTGATTCTTCCTCCTTTAACTCAAACTCTATCTTCTCAGTTTCCTTCGTTAGGCTTCATGTTTAATAACATCTTTCACCTCTCTAAACACCACATCTCGGTTGTACACAACCTTCCGTGTGATTGCGTTCCAAAACTTATAACCCTTTAAACCATCCTTATACCCAATAAAGATGCACTTTTTCAGATTTACTATCCAACTTGGTTCGTTTCTCCTTTGGAACATGTACATATGCATCACATCCAGATACCCTCAGATGTGAAAGAGAGGGTTTCTTATTAGTCCATACCTCTTGTGGAGTCTTATCCTCTAACACTGATGAAGGTGACCTGTTGACCAGGTAACATGCAGTATCCTAACCCAACACCACCAAGCATGCTTCTTGCCCTTTCCACCAATGTCTTATTCATTCTTTCTACAGCTCCATTTTGCTGAGGTGTATATGGAATAGTCTTCTGCCGTGCTATACCACATTTCTTACAGAATTCTTCAAATTCCTTACTGCAAAACTCTCCACCGTTATCTATCCTCAGCACCTTTATCTTCATCTCTGTCCGGTTTTCCACCAGAGCCTTAAATTCTTTAAACCTGTCAAAGACTTCAGATTTTTTCTTAAGGAAATATATCCATGTATTCCTTGAGAAGTCATCTATAAATGATACATAGTACACAGACTTACCCCAATGACGGAACCTTCACAGGTCCAAACACATCACTGTGCACAAGTTCTAATATATGTTTCACCCTCTTACTACCAGAGGGGAAACTCACTCGATTCTGTTTCCCATATACACAATTTTCACAGAAATCAAAATCCAGAGAGCTATTACTCATACCTTCTACCATACTTTTACCATGAAGTATCCGAAGGCCCTTTTCTCCAATATGTTCAAGCCTTTGATGCCACAGCATGGTCTTCTCTCCAGAGACCACTAGATTTTCTGCTCCACTTTCAGGAACCACAGAATTATTGCACCCATCAATAACAGTGCTACCTTGCAGCTTGTACAGAGTTCCAATCCGAACTCCCCGCATCAATACCAGTGCTCCTCGAACCATCTTGCAGGGATCCTTCTCGAACATTGTCTTTACACCTGCATCATCCAACTTGCTTACAGAATCAGATTTCTGGCCAACGCAGGAATATGCAGAACACCCGGAAGGGTTCTAACCCTTCCACCTTGCAACTTCAACTTTACTTTTCCGCGACCAATGATTCTAGCCTTCCTATCATCTCCTAAGAAGACATCACCACCATCGTTTTTCTCATACTCGCAGAACCACTCTCTATGGGGAGTGAAGTGAAAGGATGCACCTGAGTCAATCAACCATGCCTCATGATCTACATGTGTACTTGAAGAAGCCAAGTACACATCCCCACCTTCATCTGAGGTGGTTTCCACCCTCTGCAGAAGGAGCATCAGCAGATCCCTTTCCTTTATCAGGAGCTTTAGATTTACACACCCTTCTGAAGTGCCCTTCATTTCTGCATTTCCAGCACACCACCTTTGTAGGTTTTCCTGGAGATTTAGATCTCCCTCTAGATTTAGATCTCCCACTCGATGACTTATTTTTGTTTCTGTTCTGGGACCGTCCTCGTACAGACAAGGCATCACCATTCTGGTTGTCCATATTTTTCCGTCTCATCTCCTCCGTCAGCAAGGCTGAGACTATTTCATCAAACTGCAAAGCAGTTGCATTGCTACCTATTGCAATAACCAGACTATCCCACGAATCTGGTAGAGAACACAACAAACTGATGCACTTATTTTCATCTCAAATTTAAATATCAACAGATGATAACTGACTTACCACAGTATTAAATGCATTCAGATGCTCTATCACTGAGTCTCCATCTTTCATCCTCAGGTTATACAGCTTTTTCCGCAGGAACAGTTATTCACCAGAGACTTAGATTGGTACAAAGTCCCTAACTTGTCCCATAAAGCCTTCGCCGTAGCTTCCCCTGATACATTCAACAATACTGAATCTGAGACACACAATCGTATTGTGCTCTTTGCCTTCCGATCCAACTTCTTCCATTCTTCATCGGACACTCTCGTTGGTTTAGTACCTGGATCTACCGCGATCCACTGGTCTTTATCCACCAACAGATCCTCCATCTTGAGTTTCCACAACTCCAAACTCTGACCATTAAATTTCTCGATCTCTATCTTTCCATTGCTCGCCATCTTCTTTCACCATCAGAATCGATCTCGTAGATCTCTCACTGAATAGGGTCTACCATAGGCTCGAGCGAAACCCCTCAGCAACAAAGGTGTCCCCTTGAAGCCAAAACAACTTCAATACCAAATGTAGGTTTTAACCCCATACATAAATTACCTGCATATGAATTCTAAAACACAAAAAATAAACAATGCGAGATCATAACACATAAAACACATATACAAGAGATTTTTCCCTAGTTCTCAAAACCAAGACTACCAGCGTGATTTTTCATTATGTTCTTTTCAATGTTACAATACATATTTATACATGCCGAAGTATCCAATACCATGGACCGAAAACCATCGTGTCCAAAAAAACATGTGCGAAAATCATGCACAAAACCATAGGTGGGTCCGCCCAACCTAACATAGGGTCCAAAACCGAAATTTTCTGGGGCATTGCCCTGGACCCCATAAAGTGGGGTTATGGGTGCCCTTCAAACCCCCTGTTAACTACGTGGAAAGAATATAACACAACCCAACACCTTAAAGTAAATAGATGACGGAGTGAGGCCTACCTGGAATCCTTCACACGCTTCACTCCTTCTTTAGCTTGGAAGCTCCAATCCCAACTCTCATTGTCAAAATTAGAACTTGCACAGGCATATAACACAAACCAAGCAACTACAATATCTATGAAATATCATCTAAGTAATTCATTTAATATATTAACAGGGTATTGAAATAAGTGTAATAACAACATCACATATAGGAAAACAGTGAATTCATTTCATTACTATAAATGGAAGGAGATTAAAACCATAAGTAGCAGTTGATCTTGTAAAAGAGCTCCTCCAAGTTGTTGACTTGTCCTTTCCTTGTCACAAGATGCACCTCCAATCACCCTAAATGCATGAGATGGTGACCACTCACTATTGCAACATAAGGACATAATTCCATCTCCAAAAGCCAACCCCAACCACAAAGAGGGTTGTAAATTTATAGAGAAGGTAAGTCAGGGGTTCTTATCCAAATACCATTCTAGGGTAAGAAATTCACCTTTGATGGAGGGATGGGATCAATGGATAAGAGGTGAAAAATCCAATCTAGGGAAGATAAGATCCAAATGTTTAATCTAAGGTAAGTAGTTCTAACCACTTCTGGAAACTCCTATAAGGTGAATCTTCTGGAATCCCGATCATTCTCCCATATTTCTAGGACCAACGCAGGTGCAAAGGGGAGCAACTTGCTGGTGATCAACACTGGCCACAATAGAGCAGCGTGTTGGTGAATGCAACTCAGTAAACTTACAAGGAATGTTGGTCCTTAAACTGGCCCAGATGATTCAGTTTAGGTCTCAAACTCTGGGAAATGAAAGGTACATGCTTAGGGCTTTGTGCAAGAGTTGGAAAAGTGGGGGAATAGGATGTTGATTGATCCCATTAGGAGGCTCATTGGTCGAATGTGGCAAAATGGCTTATAACAATTTTGATTTACTTGAAAATAAAGATGAATAAAAAAATTTAGCCCCGAGGGTTAGCTCAATTCGTTGGTGTCACTGTGACCAGGTTTTTTCCAGTATTCCAACATGCTATGTTGGTCCCACTGCAATTTCCATGGGGTCATGCACACAATCTACACTTCACATTGGATACCATCATTGGAATGGGGGAGGACCCTAAGAGTTTTCTAGGGAGTTATTTTCATGGGAAAAAATTGAAAAAGAACAAATTTTAAGGACTTGCATTTTCTCTAAGAGATATGTTTTAACGTATTGATTTTCATAATGTTTCTACAGAATAAGTAGCTTGCAAAAGTGTTGTAAAATAACATTTATGGTATGTATCAGGTATTGTAGCAATAATGGAGCGGGATCAAAACGAGAGGGAAAAAAACTCATCACAACATGTGGAAATAATATTACAGGTGAGAAAACATGTAAATTTTTTGAATTTATGTTATTAAAAGGTTTCTCAAACTGATTTTGCTACTAAGCCTTACCAAAGTGAAATTGAAAACAATACATTGCAAAGAATGAAGTATTACATACCTTGAATAATACATTGAAATTTTCAAAACAATGGTATTTTTGTCAATTGGATAGTATAAAAATCATCATGATGAAAACAAAAATCAAGACATTTACATAAAAGGACTTCATAGGAAAAATGAAAGTTCCTAACACCAAAATTCACCAAAGAGCCAACCTTCCTTTTGATTTGTACCTTTTAATAAAAAAATTGGTGTTTGTGGTAGGACATTGTTTAAGCTTCTAGCCTTTCATTTGCTATCTTGACCCTTTCTAAATTTTCTAATACCATTTAACAACTATATGCTTTCATTTTTAAGTAAAGGAATTACACCCTTCTCTCGTACCAACATCTAGACTCTACCTCATCTAGCCAAGCTTATAAAAGTATCTCCAACAAAGAAAATGCCCCCCATCTTGTTGAATCCCATGGAAAACTTCTTTAACAAAGGACATTCAAAAATATCTCATGCACAATTAAATATTTTGAAAAACTTGCTCTCCATTTTCAAAAGGCGAGAACATTGTATGCCACATCTTTTTAACTTTGACATGTTAGCCTTGCCATGAGGTAGACTTTCCAAGATTAGACATATAGTCATATTGGTTGATCTTTTACATGTGTGAGGATTCAAAAATGTTTACATCAATTATAAGTATATACTAATTATATATTGAATGATTTTAATTGTGAGTTTCAAATCTATTGTTTCCATTTCTCCATCATTTTCTAGGTATAACTTCTTTAGATGTGCGAGGATGCCCAAATCATTTATGGAAGACATTTTTTAACATCTCCATTATCAAACTACTATAATAATAAATTTGCAAGCATTGAAAATACACATAGGTTCAGATGCTAAGATATATATTGCAAATATTCATAGAAGTTAAGGCTAAGATAAATGATAGCTTTCAAATTTATTTTTGAAAAAAAAAAAAAAAAACTTTATATTTGATATTTCAAATGTGAGATCAAAATACAAATCTAACTATCTTAAAAGGTAAACATCTCAACTTATTAAAACCAGAGGATAATTCTTTGATGCAAAACCTATTAAAAACTAGGATTTGGAAGCTTACTAGATTTACAAGAGATGGAGATAGATTTTCATGGGTAGACCTCTTAGCTTCAGGACAAAAGGTCCAACTAAATGCTTCCAATATTGATTGTGTTGTAGCTTGGTTCTAATATTCTTGTAGTTCTTCCTTGCAGTGAACCTTTCTACTATCCACAACGGAATCACGCCAAATTTGGAAAAAACAATTTCACTCACAATGAAGGAAGCAACTGCCTATACAAAACATACAGAACAATGTTGCAGTTGCAAAACAAAGAGATGATCATGATTTGTGGTCACTGTTGAGAGCATCACACAACCTCCAGATATCCATTTCCCTACTTGTGGATGAGTAGTCTCTAACATGATCCTGCCTAGAACATTGAGTGTAAGCATAATCCCTTCGCACTTACCACAAGCTTGGTTTATTTCTCATTTATTGATAGGAATATTTCCAATATTATATGCCAAAACATGATAAACAAGCCATTGCTAATTCTAACATTCCAGAAATTTCCCATTGTTATCAATGGCTCTGCAGCTCGCATATTTCAGACTATTACATGATCCTCGGAACACTCAATAACTTTTGATTTGGAGCAACTTGTTGCAGTAGAGCCAATTCATCCATTAGCAATCTCCCCTCACACATCTAAGAACAAAGAAAATCTGTATCTCCATATTCTGTCATCCAACCATAATTTTCCCTTCTTATTCTATCAAATGCCCCCATTGTTGTTGGCAATGTCTCTGCAACTACCACCATAATTAATAGTGCGCTATGGTCCCTAGAACTCATAGTAGCTTTGGAGTTGGAGTCTCCTATATTTAATAGTGCATTGTGATCCCTGCAACTCACAATAATTTTGGAGTTAGAGTGTTCGGTTAGCTGTAGTAGACCCAATTCCTCTGTCATCTTAATACCCTCTCCTCATACATCATATAAGAATAAGGCAAACCTATCTCTCTACATTCTAATTTCTCTCATTCAACCGTAATTTTGCACTCATATTCCATCAAATCTCCCATTGTTATAGTGCATGTCTTTGCAATCGCCAGAATTGACAATGCTCTGTCATCCCTAGAACGACAGAGAGGATGTTTGTATTTAACATTAGAGGGATTATTTTGGGTACTTGGTTTTTCCATCGATATTTGTTTTGGTATGTACATCCTTCTGATTTATATTGGTTTTTCACCACAGTTGTGTAATATTTATAGTTTTTTGCTCCGTGAATAATATTCTAGGTTTTTGGTCTGCTTTCACTGGATCCTTTTATGCTATAATCTTTACAGGGGTGGGGCGTGATTAACGTTAGACAAGTTCAGATGCTTAAAACACGATTTCATTCACTTGTATGGTTCTGTTAACTTCCAAATAGATGTACACATTTTGCCAACCTAATCCAATTGCTCCCTCATATTGCTAGCTAGTTATTGTGAGGGATGTCAAAAAGTGTAAATGAGCATCCTATCATGACCATGTGCATTTGGTATTTGCTTCAAAATTCTTTGAAATTCTATTACATTGCTTTCTGAAATAATAAAAATATTCTCAAATTCATATCCTTTATTTCTTTTTTTTTGAAATTTATTATTAATAATAAATTTTCCCGTCATTTAATTTTTTAAGGATTAATTACTAAATTTTCAAAAACTAGTTTAATTATTTTTGCAGATCCACTTCAAATGAAAATAGAATGACCAATCATTTTTAATCATATAATAACAAACATTTAAACCATTTAAATAACATCTTTTTAAAGTTAAATCTGATTAGAGTTTTAAAATGGAAATGCAAATATTAACTCTGATAATATATTATTAGTTCTTGCTGGGACTATTAGTGTTCGATCCACCGTTGACTCCCTATTAATTTGGGTTGACCAGAGCATTTAATTGATGTTTTTCGCTTTTACCCAAAGTTTTATTTTAGAGCCTTGATGTTTCTTGCTTTTTATCCAAAGTTTTATATTGGAGGTCTTATTGCCGGGTTGTTGAATTTCCAAATCCAAAAAAAAAAATTAACCAAAGTTTGGATGGCTCATTTCGCTTTGTGAATTACGTGCTCTGAGTGTCCTACATGCAGGGCAGATGTTTGCATATGGTTCAACTGGGCAGATGTTTGGAGATGGGGCACTTGTAAACATCTCCACTTTTGATTTAATTTAACGTTGAATCTAGCGTTCTTCACTTGTCTGGAATGATTTAGCTAACCACTCACCCGTTTGCCTGAAAAATCTGTCATTTGCACTCCTCCCCTGCGGTGAGATGGCTCTGCAAAGCACGGCGTCTTTGGACCAGGCATAGCAGGTAACTCTTGATTTTTCACTGGTAGTAACACTCTTGATTTTTCACTGGTAGTGTTACTGCTCCTTGCTGTAAGAGGGTTCAGAGTGATTAAGGTATTTTTCGAAGATCGTTGAGGCTAACCTCTCGTCTTCTTCGTAGATAATCTAAATCTGGAAGTGTTCATGGAGAATCCCATTCTAGAATTCAATTCTGCACCAACACAATGCCTAAAGCATGTTAACCCACTTCTAGGTTGCTTTGTTGTTGCCGATTTCATGGGTTCTGGGTGAATTGTTCTGAGCCTTTATCGGCTTTGTTGGCAGGTATTCAATTGCAACCTTCGACATGAACAGGTAACATCGTGTCTCTATATTTCTCTAATTTCGATACTTATTGGAAACTGGTTGTCGTAATCCTGCTTGGCTTCTAGTGCAGGTTAAGTTCCCTAACTTCCTCGTCATTCTATTTTGGTTGCAGTCGTGGCTAATGTGGAGGGTTAACAGAACTACTTGGTTGATCCTAAGCTCCTCTTTGCTTCCAGGTTTCTCCTCTTCGTTATGTTTCTGGGTTTTACTTATTATGTCTGAGACGAGAAGCCCTGAGATGGCTACTTCTTTAGCAACCTCGCCATTGCTTTGATATCCAATAACTTATCTAAGGTGGATTGAGTTTTGAGCATCGTTTCCCATGGATTGGCCAGAGCCAATACAGAGAGTTCAGTGTATTACAGAAAGCGGCATCCAATTCTTGCCTTCGAGATACATCAAGCCTGATGACGAGAAGCCCATCGGGCAACGGGTGGTGGAAGAGGAAATACCCATCATCGATCTCTCGGGCCTCTATGACGAACGCCGGAGGAAGACCATGGAAGAAATATCAAATGCATGCAGACAGTGGGGATTCTTCCAAGTGATTAACCATGGGATTTCTCCGGAATAGCGTGAGGCCGCAAGTGAGGTGTCGAGCGAGTTCTTTCGTCTGCCATTGGAGGAGAAACAAAAGCATGCCAATGATCCTGTGACTTATGTTGGATATGGCAGTCGAATTGGTGTGCACAAAGGCGCCATTCTCGACTGGGGGGATTACTATTATCATCATTTTTTGCCGCTTTGCATACGAGAGGAGCACAGATGGCCTTCTAAACCAGAGAAGTACAGGTAATGAGAGATTCATCTATGTGTTGGCCGCTTTGAATATTGCATTTTTCATGCTTCTTCTGGGATTTTTGTTAGTTGTTTGTTTGATTTCAATTATCAAAGTTTAGGGAAAATAATATTTATAGGTTGGATTGTCAAAATCAAACAAAAGAGTACACCGATTTGTTGTTTTTTTTATTTTCCACATTTTGTCCGACATATCAGAAGAAGAACCAGTACCTTATTAACCCTGGATCTGGATATTGATTATTATGATATGCTTCTCAGTTTTAGGACATGATTTTGTAGGCCGCTTCATGGAACGGCACTTAGCGAGATTTGTATATTATTTGTTTTAAACTCTATAAAGCGGTTTTATAAGATGTTTAGGAAATAGGAAATGAGTTACAATCTATTTTTAAATATAAAATTTTCACACCTAGACATTTTCAGACATTTGAACTCATAATTGATCTGAATTTGGGGAAATCTGAGTTATGGTTTCTATATTTGTACATAGTTTTTAAGAATGGATACCGTGGCAAAGATACGCACTGGAGACATCAAGGTATATACTATAAATATAAATATACTAGTGATTATTTTTTGATTTTTCCTAATAGCAGGTAGATGTTGAGACATCAAGGTATATACTATAAATATAAATATACTGGTGATTATTTTTTGATTTTTCCTAATAGCAG
The DNA here is from genome assembly GCA_000404065.3 of Pinus taeda. NCBI lineage: Eukaryota > Viridiplantae > Streptophyta > Pinopsida > Pinales > Pinaceae > Pinus > Pinus taeda. Next base: position 64,728 of record APFE031146515.1, read on the forward strand.
GTAGATGTTGTTAGTAGACTCAACTAATAACAAATTGATCCTTGATTCTTTTGATTTTTTGAAAATAACAAGTAGATATTGTTAATAGACGCAGCTAATACCAAATTGATATAATAAACAACGTAAAAACAAAATAAAATACCTACTGCCATCTTAATAATGATTTTAATGCAAACTAAAGACACAGTTTGTCAATGGCAGGTTTTTCCCAACATCAAAGGCATTACTGCCACAGGAGTGCAATTCGAAGACGGCCACGCTGAAGAGTATGACGTAATAATCTTGGCCGCTGGTTACAGAAGCGATGTCCCCGTTGGCTAAAGGTAGTTTTACAACATTTAGTTTGAGTTCCTGATTATTAATTTTTTTATTGGTTTCTGCAGATTACAATACTGAAATTCTAAGAAAAATTAACCCGAATCATTGTCCCAATAATGGTAAAAGAGTAGACTATGTTTCATTTAATCATTGGGTATATGATTTTTGAACCTTCACGATGATGGCGGGTTTTTCTCAGAAGAAGGACTCCCTAAAGCTCCATTTCCTAACAACTCAAAAGGTCTGTATGTTGCGGGTCTATCTCGAAGGGGTTTACTAGGGTCTTCCATTGATGCGCAGTTAGCCCTTTTGTGTTCATTCCATTATTTGCAAAGCTAAATAACATGATATGTTTTTTTAAGTGTCAGACCTTTCGTACATGTATGTAATTGTAAAATGTCACTACCAGTTGGAATATAGGATTCAATGTCATTTATTTCCACTCTATGGGAATGTTTAGCTTCGTGTAAGGCTTAATGGGTTTACCTACTAACCAACTTAAACTTCATGGGACCTGGTGTTGTAAATTGATTTTCACTACGCACAGATCCATAGTGTTGGATCACTATGAAGAATGCATGGTACAAATAAAACCCATCTGCCAGTTAGTGTCTAAACAATTCAAAAACCAGAAATTCAATTATAATTACAATTTTGTATTGTCGTTGTGGCAGACCCCGGTAGAGACTACCGCCACGACAGTGGCTCCCTTGTTAGTAATAGTACCAAAAAAAAATTCACACATTTTTTTTTAAGTGAATTGTGGATAATATTCGACCTAAAATACAACGCACTTCCCTGAGATATCTTGGTGTAAGTCAGGTACTTTTAATCTATGTAAGTCAGGGACTTTTAATCTATGTTTGTAATATATAAATAAATATATATATAATTGAAATATTTGTAATTATAAATTAATATATATTGTTGTAAGAAAATATTCTTGTTTT
>APFE031146515.1:66207-83374 GCA_000404065.3 Pinus taeda
AATATACAAATATTATTTTATAAATGATGAATTTACTCTTTTTTTGGTCTGTGAGACTGGAAACTAAACTAGTTGTAGTAAAATGTAGTCTTGTTCCAGAACTTAATCAGACATGTCAAAAAGTTTTTTTTTGTCTTTGATATCTCCTAGGCATATCTACAAAAAATTCTTTTCAACTACTACTCCATTTACACCTTTTTGGAGGTCTGTTTGAATATATAACTTTCTTATTTACACCTACAAACCTATCTATTATCCTATTACTATGAAGTGGCCTGACCAACCAATCGACAAAATAAAACAAAATTAGACACAGATTCATGGTCGTTTATCGAGGGACAATGAAAGATCCTTCATCACACCTGCTTCAGACACAAGTGCATTCTTCTCCGTTGGAGCAGCAGTCGCCCATGCTTTTGGCGTCACCAGTTGCTTGCCACCGGCTCCAGTTACCTCTCTGACTCTATAGTTCATTAATTTGGCCAGATGTCCCTCTCCTTGCCCCAAATTAATATACGGGTTATGGATATATTTCAGGTAAATTGAGAACATTTTGTTCATATCTCCAATGTGGTCATTTTGCGGGCTATGTTCGCCACCCTTTGGAGTGTCTCTAGGCTACCGCCCGTAGTCATTGATCGACTGCCTTTAATTGCAACTGGTATTCCATTTGACGCATGATTCTCTCTTCCACCACTTCTGCTTGCAGCTTTCTAACTAGAGTTTTAATGTGCCATGTTGTCTCTAAAGTTCTCTGGTAGACCGTTTGCCTCATTCGGGATTTTCTCGTGTCTATGATTCAGTCCACCTCTTCTTCGACTTTATCGTCCAGGATGTTCCTTCACAAACACCTCACTTCATTTTCCCAGATTTCGACGACTTCTTCACCTCATTCTAGGACGATCGCGTGATATTTGAGTGTTGCCTCCTTCGCTGCCTCCTTCATTTTGGTTCTCTTACCAGCCATGGAGATTTGAGCCTCCGCTCTCGGCCTCCTCCTTGGCCTGCCACCCCCATTTCTCACACTAATTGTTTTGGAGGCCGTAATTCTCTAATGAACGTGATACCTCTCGCTACTGTTTCTTCTTATATCGTTCTACCTTATCATTATGCACACCATGCATCTCCCCTCCTCGCATAGAAACAAAAAATCCAGAATGACGCATTTCACCCCATTCTTTATGCACCTTCCCAATCAATTTCCAACAACTTTTGCTTACCAATGTGGTTATAGGACATTCGTGCGAGGATGAGACCATCTGCCTTCTCATTTGCCTCTATATACAATACGTACAAGCCCATTATAGTCATTAACTTGTTCTAGTATTGCTTCACACTGTGTAATGTCCTTCTCCACTCCTTAAATCATCCTTTCCCATTAATGCAACCTCCCGACAGACGATTAAGCAAACCTTGGTTACACTCCTTCCCATCCTTTGCCCTCATGTCCTTCATATCTTGACAACACGTACCTCATCGATATTCTCTAATACTTGTTACTTGTCCTTTCATGATGATTATTAAACAGTCCATTCACCCGGGGTTACTGACCTCCTCCTAGCCCACCCTATGTCTATCACTTCACCCCTCTGACGTGGATTGATCTTATTCCTCTAGTGCTTGGAAATCTTCCTTTAGTTGTTCATCTACCATTTCCTCCCAAGTCATTTCAGTGATCACCCTGGTACTCTCGACCCCTTTGTTTGCCATGCTGTCCGCCAGTGCATTGGCTGAGCACCAAACTAATGCAAACTCCAATGTTTTCAACTCCTCCATGTGGTCCTTAATCCTTTGGATTAATTGGGCAAGGCGCTATTTCTTTGTAACCTTATTCATCTGAGTGCCACATTGCATTCTACGAGTCTCTTGGATAGCTAATGTGAAGTCTCCCTCCACTATTACATTCACCCTTCTTTCATGTTGCAACGTTTCCAACCCCTGCTTCAGGGCCTAGAACTTCGCTGGATTATTTGTGGCATGTCCCATGTTGATGTAGTAAAACCTTTGAATTTTACCTCTCCAGTACTGAATGATTCCTCCGGCTCCAACCTTTCCTGGGTTTCCCTTGGACGCTTCGTCAAAATTCAATTTCCAAAAACACTCCAGAGGAGCCAGCCACACTGAGGGAAATAGGTCAAAGGTCTTGGTCTTGGTATTCGTTAATTGAAGATTCTATAAGAAGAATTCGTTTGGGTTTTCCTCTCAAGTGGGAGAAGTTTTGGACCTAGATGATAGCCTACATTATGTGTCTCTTGTCTCTTTATTGTTTATAATTTGGTAGTTGTTTGATGAAGAACACCATAATAATCTAGCTAAAGAAGAGATCTTGCTCTATAGAAGTAAAAAGCATTCACAAGAAGTTATCATTACAAGAGCAACCACCTAATTGTTATGCCCTAAATTGACCAATGGTTGAAAAATGTTCTCAGAATTAACAAGGCTCACAACTACAACTATTGTTTTTTTCCTTTGCAAAGGAATAACAAAAGCACTAACTAGTAGATATAAACTATATACTAAAATCATTGACTTTGCAAAACATAACACCACCTAAGATTATGGAAATATATGACTACTAAGTGCTTCATTTTGGTTTTCCTCCACTATCCACACCATGGTAGCCTGGCTTCCTCCACCATCCACACCATGTCCACATTGACATGACCTTGGTACACTAATTCATAATCTTGTCCATCTGGAATTTGATCGAATTGACATCTTTTGAAATGCAACTATTCACATGAATATTTTAGCCGGTTGATGACCAGTATACCTTCGAATGATATGGTCTGTGTTGTGGGCGGGCGGGCTGCGCAGCTAGGGTTTCTGCGTAACAGCGTTTGTGACAGGCCTGGAACACCACAAACTCAAACTGGCAGCATTGTTTCGAAAGGGGCAACTGTTGTCGGACTGGATGGGAGCAGAGGGGTCCAGTGGGACCCCATCGTTTAAGCAGGTTATCCTGCGGAAACAGCAACAGAACATGAAAGAAGGAGTCAGAATAGAGGGGTTGAACAGCACGATGTAGAACAGCAGGAAAAAAAAGGATAAGACACCAATGATGTCTGACAAGACAGAAAATACCACAGAAGACAGGAATACAAAGAAGCAGAACCGTGCAGGCACTCAAGACAAAACAGATGCAAAGTCTCAACCCTCAGAAAATGAGGACGAAGGACCGAAAGAAGACAGAGCCAAAAAACAAAAGCAAGGTCCAACCGGAGAAGGAGGGGGAGTCCAGCGCGAACCCCAACAGAACCCCGGTGAACAGCAGTGCATGTAAGCCAAAGAAAAAAGACAGCCTACGGGTGAAAATCACTGACCCTGAAATCCAGGCCTATAGGGAGCACATGGTTGAACATGCCATCATTTGTAAATTTATGGGAATCTGGCCATCTGAGAGGACTATGTGCCAATGGATAAAACAGCAGTGGAAGCTGAAAGGAGATGTGCAGTTACATCTGGGGGCCAAAGGATTCTTCACAGTAGTCTTTACAAGTCTGGAAGATAAAGACAGAGTGTTCGAAGGTGGCCCTTATTTCCTAGCAGCAGCGGGCTTATATATGAGACCTTGGAAGCCGAACTTCGTCCCAGAAAAGGAATCCTTCACTCAAGTTCCAGTTTGGATCAGACTTTTCTCTCTCCCGATAGATTATTGGGGATTGAATGCCTTAAAGCAAATAGGGGATAAGCTAGGAACGTTTGTCAAAGCATCGGAGGCATCCATGCAGAAAAGATATACCACCTATGCTAGAATCTGTGTGGAGCTGGATGTGTCAGGAGCACTACATGAAGGTTTGTGGCTGGAGTACAGGGATGAGGAATACTTTCAAGCTTTAGACTATGAGCAAATACCTTTCAGATGTCGGAAATGCCATGAGCATGGACATCTGGTAAGGGACTGTCCATTGAACAAAAAGGAGGCAGAAGAAGACAAAACACAGAACAACAAAGACAAGAACAACTTTACCAAACCAAAGAACAGGCAGCGTGCCAATAGAAGAAGGAATACCAAAGGAAACACAGGAAAAAACTACTTCAGTAACCCCTTTGAGATCCTAGACCTGGAGACCGATTCAGAGGACAAGAAGAACACACCTAATGGGGAGGCAGGGCAAGAAGGACAGGAAAAACTTACAGGGGAAGGTACTGAGGAAGGAGCTTTCAATGGTGAAATCCACATGCAGGATAGAACAACAGAAACGGACGAAGAAACAGAGATGTTAACTAGTGAAGCAGGGAGTGAGGATCTGGAGCTCGAAGATACCTTAGCCATGGAAGGCATGGACCTCACAACGCTCGTAGAAAGATGCAGAGCCAAAGGGATTGAAGCAGTACCGGAGGAAGAAATCAGGAAGGTCAATGACCTCTTCATAGCACGGCAGAAGGCAGTAATAGAGAAACAGAAGAACAAGTTAGGCATAATCAAAGGAAGCATCCCACACTACAAAGCAATACTGGGAAAAACCTCTGGCTCGAGGCACAAACGCCGTAGAGGCCGCAAGTCAAGCGGAGAACACCTACAGGAGCTTGGCGAGATGTTGATCAACGCAAGTAAGATAAAGCAGCTAAGTGATTATCCGTCCTTCCCAAAAATTGTTTAAATATGAAGATTGTATCTTGGAACGCAAGAGGGATAAACAACCAAGCCAAACAAAGGCTGTTGAAGAGGCAGATGCAAAAAAACAACCCGGATATGTTGTTTCTACAAGAGACCAAATGCAACAGAGCTCTCATAGAAAAGCTACGAGTTAAGTTAGGAAGAAATTTTGAAGTCTTAGAGATCGAAAGCAAAGGGCGAGAAGGAGGCTTAGCAACCTTCTGGGACACAAGGAGATATCAGATCCTCACAGCTGAAGCAAGCAAGAACTACTTAGCACTGGAAGTGCAACCTACAGGTAATTCTACATCTTTCCTATGCATCAATGTCTATAGCCCTCAGAAATTAGAAGACAAGATAAGTTTCCTAGCGTCTTTAACCAATTTTATAGAAAGGCACCCTAATGCTAAGTTCATTTTGGGGGGAGATTTCAACATGATCACCTCCCTCCTGGAGAAAAAAGGAGGCCTCAGGAAACTAAACAGGGATGGGGAGGTCTTCATAAGTTTCATTGATAATGCAAGATTGGTAGATGTTTACCCTAAAAATGGTAAGTTTACTTGGAACAACCGAAGGGGGGGCGAAAGGTTAATATCCTCTAGATTGGATCGTTTCTTAGTCTCGGAGAGCTTAATATTAGATGGAACGGTAGTTGAGTCGAACATCATCCCAAGCGGAGGGTCGGACCACTGGCCGATCTCTCTAGCTGTCGAGCTTCAGGGTACCCCGAAGAACAAACCTTTCAGGTTCGAAAAGTTCTAGATAGAACACCCTAACTTCCTCACTATGGTGGAAAAATGGTGGTCAGAGCCTTTAGCTGAAGAAGGGTCCAAAATGTTCAATCTGCAAAAGAAACTAAAAAACATCAAAATGAGATTAAAGGACTGGAACAAAACAGTTTTTGGAAATATATTTTAGGAGAAAGCTATCATCGAACACAAGCTGGAACAAATTCACAAGGACGGGGCAGCAGGCTACAGAAATGAGGAAACTTGTGAACAAGAAAAAGAGCTTACTCAACAATGGCACAATAGATGTAAGCAGGAAGAATCTTTATGGAAGCAGAAATCAAGAGTCCTTTGGTTGAAGGAAGGGGAGCAAAATACCAAATTTTTCCACAAATCAGCCATGGACCACAGAAGTGCCAATAAAATCCTAGAACTAAAAAATAGTGAGGGTGAACTCCTTAGGAATCACAACGAGATATCAGCCTCACTATCGGATCACTTTAGCCTCATAGCGCAAGAACCAGAGATCAACAGAGAGGCAGCCATCAACGAAATAACTAATGCCATACCCAAATCAATCACAAAGGATCAGAACTGGGCCCTAAGAAGAACAATCACTATGGAAGAGGTCGAGGAGGTAGTTAGGAGTATGCCCAGCGACAAAGCTCCTGGTCCGGATGGGTTCACCATTAACTTCTATAAAGCCTGCTGGAACATTGTAAAGCAAGACATATGGGAGATCGTGGAAGACTCAAGATGATCCAAAATGATCCTAAAATCTCTAAACTCAACCTTCATTTCTCTTGTACCCAAAGTGGAGGAAGCTAATACACCAGAAAAGTTCAGACCCATAGCCCTCTGCAATGTCATCTACAAGATCATATCAAAAGTCATAGCCAACAGGCTGAAGGTGATCCTTCCTGGCATCATCTAGCAAGAACAGTTTGGCTACGTGGAAGGAAGGCAGATTCTAGACAATATTTTTCTTGCCCAGGAGATGATTCACTCCATTCGCGGAAAGAAGCAGGAATGCTCATGCAGTTAGATCTTTCCAAAGCTTATGACAAGGTAAGTTGGTCTTACCTGGAAGCAGTTTTAGAGGCTTTTGGTTTTAGTAAACAATGGATCAAATGGGTTTTAGCCCTCATTAAATCTCCTAGATACTCTATCCTTGTGAATGGAGCCCCCTCTGTTCCCTTCAGCCCTTCCAGAGGCATAAGACAGGGGGACCCTCTATCCCCTTTCTTGTTTGTCATTCTAATGGAGGGCCTAAGCAGATTAATTGCAAAGAAAAAAAGCAGAAGGTCAAATTAGAGGCCTGCAACCTATCAGATCCAATCCAGCCACTACTCATCAACAGTTTGTGGATGATACCATGTTACATGGTACCCCTACAGTAAAAGAAGCTTTGGCTTATAGAGACATTCTTAATCTTTTTAGCAAAGCTTCGGGAATGGAGATAAATTTTTCCAAATCCGCCATATTCTTCTTCAACACGCATCAGGCTATCCAATCTCATCTATCTAGGCTGCTGGGGTTTGAAATTGGCTCCTTACCTTCAAGATATCTTGGCGCCCCCCTGGCTCTCAAACCGTGGCAAAAGGTTCATTGGGAGAAAGTCCTAGCCAGTATGGAGAGGAAATGCAGACATTGGACTAACAGGGTAACAGGGCTCTGAATTTTGCAGGTAGATTAATTCTAACAAAAGCGGTCTTGCAGGCTATCCCTCAGTATATGCTTTCAATTTTGCCTGCTCCGAAAGGAATCCTAGATCAAATGAGAAGCATCCAGCGCTCCTTCTTATGGAGTGGAAACAATGAAAAGAAGAAATGGTCGCTGGTTGCCTGGCAGAAACTGTGTAAACCTAAGGATAGGGGGGGTCTGAACTTGGTTGATCCCTCAGTGGTTAACAGAATCTGCGGAGCCAAAATATGGTGGAAGTGGATCTCGGACACGAGCCTACCTTGGGCCATTCTGTGGAAGGAAAAGTACAGGCCAAATAGCTCCAATCTAGAACTAATAAGAATGCAGGACACCCCCAACGGATCACCAATATGGAATCATGCCCAAGCCAACAGAAGTATTGTCCAGGACTATAGCTTCTGGGAGATAAGAAATGGAACTCAAGCACTCTTCTGGGAGGATGCCTGGCAGCAGTCCCCAAAACTAGATACCCCTCAACTCCAACCATTGAAGCAACACACTCAAAATGAGGGCAAATTCAGAGTCAACCAATACTGGAACCCAACCAGTGAAGACCCGGAGTGGAGGGAATGGACTATATTCAACTCTACCCACAACGAAGACATTTAGGATACCATTCAAGCTTTAAATCAACAAATCCTCAAAAGAAAAATTCGAATGGCTGCTGAAAATGATAAGCTTAGATGGGGACCGAAAGGCAACGGTGATTTCTCCCTAAAAGAAGCAAGGTGCATCATAGAGAGGGAAGAACAGCCTGATATTATGCCCTGGACCGATAAAGTTTGGGACAGTCTTCAATGGCCGAAAATTAGAACTTTTCTATGGCTTCTTATGCAGAAGAAAACTCTAACATGGGAAAACTTATTGAAAAAAGGGTTCAGGGGACCTTCTAGATGTCCTATGTGCCTAAAGGAGGCGGAAACAATGAATCATCTTTTTAATTCCTGTGATTGGGCGTCCCAGCTTTGGCACTGGATGGAAGAAATTCTGGAAGCGTCTGATCGGAACAGGGACTCCATTCAGGAGACCATCATCAACTGGAGGAGAAACTTTTCCAGAATTCGAAGAGTGGATAGTATATGGAAATGCACCCCGGGCTTTATAGCATGGACAATATGGAAAGAGAGAAATCGAAGAATATTCACGGAGGAAGTCAGAAACATAGAATTTGCAAAAGATTCTATAACAATTAACATCAGACAGCTAATACAGGCAAAATGCAAAGCAGATTCGAATGAAAAACCCACGCATCAGGACTTACGCATATTAAAGAGGTTTCAATTGGAGGCCTCCAGCAATCAACCAACGTGGGGAAACAGAGCACAACCCTCATCGCAAATTCACAGATGGCAACGCCCACCAGAGGGCGGCCTAAAATTGAATTTTGACAGGGCTTCGAGAGGCAACCCAGGCATAGCAGGTATCGGAGGCACCATTCCGAATCAAGATGGAGACATAATCCATATTTATTGCAGGGCGCTAGGAGAATGCACAAACAATGAAGCAGAGTTTGCTGCGCTTGAGCAAGGATTAAAGATTCTAAGAACCATTAGACGAAGAAATGTCATAGTGGAGGGGGATTCTTCCCTGGCCATCTCGGCGGCTAAACGCCTTCAAGCAGGCACAAAAGCCAATAAGGCCACCAAACATTGGAGGCTGGCTAAGGCAACTGAAAGTATAGCGGAGATGATAGTAGAAATGAGAGGCATAGTTTTCCAATCAGTAAGAAGAAAGGCGAATGGGTTGGCAGACTTTTTGGCAAACCACGGTGCTGACAACCCGAACATAATCACGAACAGCTGTTGGCAGGAGGTACACTGCCCAATCCTCAAGGTGACATGTGCACAGCTGGCAGAGAAGGATTCAAACCAAGCCGATCCAACCTAGCTGGTGACGGCTTCGGGTTACGGTACCGGAATTTTGATGAATCCGGTAAAAGCAGTAATAATCACCAAAGCAACGGAATGACAGGACTTCTCGGGAGGTGGATCTCCTGGCGGCGGCAGGCCAGCCAAACGATTGATCATTACAGAACGAGCCACAGAACTTATAGCATCAGCAATATCAAAATCAAGACACTTGGAAGGGATCCGTATAGAAAGACATCAATAACATTTATGTTGATTACAAAAGAGGCGGGGTGGATCGAGGCATAGCGTATGAAGAACCGATATGCAGGCAAACAGGGTATGTCAGATACAACTATCAACCATAGCAACCGATCAAACGTACAGGACACATGGCATAATGCTAAATGGATTATGAGCAGCCACTTTCAATCTAATTCGACCTGCAACGGCCTTGCTTGTGTGAACCTCAATCAAATTTACTGCAACAGTACTCCCACCTACAGCGGGATTAAGGCTAAACTCAGGAGGGTTCACAAACGAAAACACTATAAAGCAGAGGGTATTTTCCCTGTTTTTTCCACAGCTTCTCATAATAGTGTCGAGCACGCATCCGTGAACGGTAATTGCATTAGCTGGGAGGAGCATAGAGAGACAGATATGGACGCGGGAGGATGCCGCTGTGCTGCTGCAAATCAGGACCTCCTAGAGGCGAAGAGAGGCTATGAGACCCGTGCAGCAACTAAGAACAAGCGCAAGGTTGCTGAATTGGAGGCTAAGGTTAAGCAGGCGGAAGAAGGGCGCACGGAGGAGGAGATTGCAGAGGAGGTGGATTGGTTGAAGGATCCGGGCACCCCCTCGAAAAGGGCTACTCAGTTTGTTAGAACAAAGGCAGAGAGTTGGCGAACCAAGATGCTCATCGCCAAAGCTCTGGAATCGATCGAGAAGGAGAAGCAGCATATCGTGACTAAAGTGAACCTCACGGAGGCTCAGATGGCAAAAGTAATTGACTACAACAACTCGTTGGATGGCCGAATCACCACTATGCATGAAGCCATTCAAACAGTCAACAGGAAGCTCACTCTGATCATTAGGCTTCTGAGAGATACTGTCAACCCAGCTCTTGGCACTCCGCAGCCGACCACAACTGAGGTGCAGGAGAACGAATCTATGGCAGCCGTGCAAGCAAGGATGGACAGTCACATGCGGCAGATGGGTCTGGACACCACCAGTCAAATGGGCAAGTTTATCTAGGGCAGTCCCTTTTGTTGTTTACTCCGGCTTTATCTATGTTTCGGCCTAAGTCTGTCTATGTTAATGTCATGGAATGTAATGTCTCGGTAGTCTCGGTTTATAGGAACAAGCTTAGCTCGAGCCACCCTGCGAGGTGTGCTTTTTGCAGTTTCTTTTTCTGAACTCTCTGAGCAGGTGATTGGTTATGGCTCATTGTTTCATCCCTGCTTTCGATCTGCTACGACGGATTTTTTGTACTATACTTTGTTATATAATATAAACTTCTGACTTACACAAAAAAAAAGAATATTTTAGCCAAGGTTGTTTCAAGATTCACTCTTTGGTGCTTTTGTTGTATAGCTAGTTCTAGAATTTCTACATACTCATTATTGTGAACTTCCTCTTCAAAAAACATTCATGTGGTTGCGTTGAATATGGATGGCACATTATCCACGCATACTTATTAGCAATTGTAGAGAAAACAAGATACTCATGTAAGTTATTTGCGTCTCCTTCCATCTCTTACCTCATAAGAACAAGGCAGGTTTGTAGTTGGTCAGCAAATCATGGTTAGATTTATTGTTGCTCAACAAGCTATCCACTCCCTCAAGGCCATAAAAGATGGCTATTCTTCTAAAATTAGACCTTGCAAAATCTTACAATGACGTGAATACTGCCTTCCTCAAAAAATTCCTTTTAACCCTAGGCTTGATAAAAAATTGGTTAAGTGACCCGAGATTGCAATTTAACCTCTTTTGTTGTCCTTTTCAAGGATGAACCCTCTGCCTTTTTAAAATCATCGAGGGAATTAAGAAAAGGTTGTCACATTTCTCCTTTCTTCTTCTTCATCCTTGCATACTCCCTAGCAAAGTCATCTCTCATGCACAATCATCACAAAATACAATTCCTATTTCCTATCTACAATTTGTAGGTAATACAAATACACTACTAGAATTTGCTAGTCTAAAAGCCAAAGAAATAAACCATATAATCAAAATCTTGGAGAAAGCCACAAGCTAGATCATCAACAAAGACAAATAAATTTTTCCTACGGTCCAAAACTAAAAAAATGACCATGCTAGGATGTATAGAAGATACTATTCCTACTCTATTCTTGGGTTTCTCCTAGAAGATGGAAGATGGAATACATATTGTAAAAAAATTGAGAGTTATTAACTTATTATTGATAAAATCAAAAAGAACTTTCCCTATCCCTAGTAAATAGAATTTCCTCATTCAATATGCCCTCTTGGCTATGTTTTGGCACAAACGGGAGTGACCAATTATATAGAAAGCAAACCAATTGGAGCAAATGAATAAAGACCTTCGTGAAAAAGTGTATTGGAGTGTCAACTTGGAGTTCTTGCAACAATGACGACTCTAAGTTCAAAAAAAAAGGGAGTAGAGAGAGAAGCATATTATAGAACATTATAGAATATCATAGAGTCCCCTATCTTCACAACAAGCTTGGGTCAGTTTTGTACTATGAACTATAATCTCCATAAATAAGAAACAAAAGGCACATTCCTTCATTTTCTTGTTAGCTTTCCTATATCACACTTCTAGGGAAAATCTTATGTTCCATGTATGAGTTATATTTATATGTCAAAGTGATCAAATAATGTAGGTGATGTAATTTTACTCCCCTTGTTTAAATCTTTAAAAATGCAAAAAATAATAGTTGCACGATCAAGAATAATCTCATTATAGTCGATGTAGCTATAAATATGCTTTGGTAAAGATAACCTGGACGAGCAGCCGCGCGCACACCTGAGCCTTCGGAGATCGACCCCAGCAGAGCAGCGGCGCCCTGGGCCTTGGCTCCAGCCATGGCCCTCCCGGATCCGCCTCAAGAGGATCACGATCCTCAAAAAGCCTTCTCGGATCTGGTAAAATCTCTCCCTCCCCAGCGCCCCAGACCAGCGATTTCGAAATTTGTTAAAAAACTTGATATTCTTCAGGAAGTTCAGCTGCCTCCAACCTTTCCTCGCATGGCAGCGCTATCTCTCGCTGAAAAAGGACTAACAGGGCAGTTTACAAGCCTCTGGCCCTCGCCAAGAACAGTTCAAAGATGGGTCGAACGAAATCCCAGGAAAAATATCAATCAGATTTTTCGGAAGAGGGTATTACACATTCCATTTCGAATCCAAAGCAGACAAGGACTTGATCTTCAGAAACGGGCCGTATTTCATGGATTCCAGGGGTCTTTACCTCAACAAATGGACCCCAGACTTTGATCCGGAACTGGATATCCCCAGTGTTGTTCCAGTTTGGGAACGTCTCCCTCACCTCTCCATTGTTGCGGAGATGAGTCGGTTCGGGCCATAGGGAATGCTTTTGGCAAATATATTGATCGTAGTGAGCCCAAGGACAACATGCAAGGCTGTGCAAGGATCTGTGTCGAAGTGGACTTAGGTCGAGGATTGCCGGAAGCAATAAAGCTAAAAGTGGACGACTAGAATCATATACAACAACTGGACTATGAGCAGATACCATTCAAATGTAAGGTATGTCACGAATACGGGCATTTTGCTAACAGATGCACTAAAATTGTAAATGCAGAAAATGATGAGCAAGACGGACATTGGGAACCTGTTAAAAAGAAAAAAGCAACCCCCCCCAAGCCTTCCATGGTTTCTGACAATCCTGGTCCTTCTATTCAGCGCCCTTCCTCCTCCTCTCTCATCCCATCTGACCCCCTTCTCCCCGATCCACCTCTCCCTTCCTCCTCCAACCCCTTTCTTATCCTTTCCACTGATGATTCCATTCCTGACAACCCCTCCACTGAGCCCCCAGACTCCCATCAACACCAGATCATCACCTCTCAACCCCCTCTTGAGCCTCTCCCATCAAGGATCACCAGAAGCTCATCTAAAGATCATGGAGCATCCAATAATACGTACAAAAAACCGGGACCTGGCAGAAAATCTGCTAAGCAACACAGGGACGAGAACGCCCAAAAGGACATAGCAATGGGCACACAAACTCCAATAGAGTCCTTCATCCTTGGACACCAAGAGAAAGAGACAAGTGGTAAAGACCAAGAGAGGCGAGCACCTCTCCGCACGCCCAATGCGCCATGTTGAAAATCCTTTCATGGAACAGCAGGGGTCTAGGGCACCCCTCCAAAACAACTGCCCTCAGAGACCTAATTCACAGTGAGAAGCCAGAAATAACGCTGATACAAGAGACAAAACAAGATCAGCATGAAATGAAAAAAATTATTGATCAGCAGAAACAATACTTGGGAAGTATTAGCGAATCCAGAGGAGCCTCGGGAGGCATTGTTACCATTTGGGATAGCAGCAAATGGATCTGCACTGCTGCAAATCCCCACCAGAACTGGATCAGAACTACTCTTGACAGCAAAACAGGCAATCAGACAATGATAATATATAATGTTTATGTACCCAACCATTACAGAGAAAAGGAAATTTGCTGGGATGATTTGAAGACCAGCATTGATGTAGAACGAAATACAAATATCATAGTCGCAAGCGACTTCAACCTGATATTGCATGCCAATGAAAAAAGGGGATGCACCTTCGCTTCAGATCCCTTTAGAGATCGCTTGGAGGCCATCATTCAAGACCATGAGTTGGTTGATATCATCCCCAAAAATCGCAGATACACCTAGAGCAATCGTAGGATTGGTAGTGGCAACATAATGGAAAGATTAAACAGATTTCTAGTTAACATCCCGCTCCTCTCAACCTTCTCTGTAGGATACACCAACATCCTCAGTACCTCTGCCTCTGATCACTATCCAATCACCCTTACTTTCGAAACCCATTGTCCTCTCGGTCCCATCCCTTTTAAATATAGTCCTCTTTGGAATCGGAACCCTGCGGCCAGAGAAATTGTTAAGGAAACATGGAGCCAGCATGTGGAAGGCTCGCCATGTTTTATTTGGGAAACCAAATTAAAAAGAACCAAGAAGGCACTAAAAGATTGGGCCAAAGAAAGTTACCAGGAACCAAAGGAGATCAAAAAGAAAGTTAAAAATGAGCTAGAATATGTGCAGGCAAGGATTTAAGAGCATGGACTAACGCAACAAAGCAAAGAGCAAGAGAACGCATTATATGCACAGCTGAGCTATATTAATAGGGAGGAAGAAACCAAATGGCGCATAAAATCTAGACAATTATGGCTCCAAGGGGGAGACAAAAATACAGCTTACTTCCACAAACAGGCCACTGCTCGAAAGCTCAGAAACAATGTAAATACAATCTTGGATAGTGAAGGAACACGACACAGCACTCAAGAGGACATAAGGAATGCTGCTTCTAAGCACTACAGGGGCCTTCTAACTGAAGTCAAAGGGGCAGAAGACTACTCTGACTTGCTCCAGTATCTGCCCAAAGGAGTTACACAGGAGATGAATGAAAATCTTAGCAAAGAAATTGAAGAAGAAGAAATTAAAAGAGCAATTTGGAGCCTGCAGCCTAACAAAGCGCCAGGGCCTGACGGATTCCCCATCTGCTACTACAGGGAGTTCTGGAATGTGATAAAAAAAGACTTGATAAAAATGATTCGGTGGGTGCAAAGGAAAGGGAAGCTTGGAGGGTTCACCAACTCCACCTTTTTAGCCCTCATTCCCAAGGAAACCGGCCTTCCTCCTCCAGATTCCACCCCATTTCCCTTTGCAATTCTTCATACAAAATCCTAACTAAAATCATAACCACCAGACTCAAACCCCTCCTCCCCTCCTTGATATCTGAAAATCAAGGAGGCTTTCTGCCCAACAGACATATCACGGACTCCATTCTTCTTGTCCAAGAAGCCATTAACTCAAGTCTATCCAGAAAAGAGAAAGGATTTGTCTTAAAGCTTGATCTGGCGAATGCCTTCGATAGAGTAAGGCACTCCTCCTTAATTGTTGTTCTAAATAAGCTAGGCTTTGAATCTCCCTTCATTAATCTTATTGTTGCTTGCATATCTGGGCCCTGGATCTCCCCCCTGATCAACGGTAGACCAGGTGAAGCATTCCAATCATCCCGGGGTCTCAGGCAGGGCCGCCCCCTTTCCCCCTATCTCTTCATTCTCATGGCAGAATCCTTTAGTCAAGCTTTGGATTATAATAGAAGAGTGGGACTTATAACCGGTATCAAATTTGGGAACGGAGTAAAAAATATTAATCACTCACAGTTTGTGGATGATACCTTATTAATCGGAGGAGCCTCCAGTACAATTGCAAGAAGGTTCAAGACACTGCTAGATCAATTTATGGAGTACTCTGGAGGCTTGGTAAATCAGCTCAAAAGCTGTATCTACGGATGGAACACTACAAATCATGTTACTCACAGCATTGCCAACATATTTGGTGTCACATGCAATTTTGAATGGACCCATTTTTCCTACTTAGGCATGCCAGTAACTTTGGGCCCTCTGAAGGCTGAAACTTGGAACAGGATCATAGACAAAGTAAAGAGGAAAGTGCAGCAATGGGGAACACTGTGGCTCAACCCTGCAGGCAAACTCATCCTCCTTAAATCAGGTATCACTTCCCTTCCCCTCTATCGCTTCTCTCTTTATCAGGCTCCTGCCATTTTTCACCACAAATTGGAAGTTTCCCTTCGCCAATTCCTTTGGCAAGGGGGAAAGAGTGACAAAAGCAAGTTTAATTTAGTTAACTGGAAGCAGGTTATCCAAACCCAAGGTAGAGGAGGTCTTGGCATTAGAGCACCAAAATTTCTAAATCTGGCCTTTGGCGCGAAAATTGTCTAGAGGTTAATAACAGGGCCCCCAACGTGGTGGAAAAAGGTGCTGGAGATCAAGTATCTAAACTTCCCCAGACAGCATCTTCTTGACTCCAATATCCCCAACAGAGACTCCACTAAAATCTGGAGGCCATGCAAGAAAGCACTTCCTATGATGATCCAAAATATTTCGAAAGTCCCAAGGGGGGAGCCAGCATTGACTTTGGAACTGACAAAATCCTGGGACAACCACCTTTGAGTATGCATAAAGAAGCCACTCCTGTCATCAAATATCTCAACGAGAAAGGTATCCATAAGCTAGCTCAAATCTCCAGCTGGGATCCTCGGTCCCATGTTTGCACTGGCTGGTCCTTCCCAGAAATTCCCAACGCCTTAGAACCTAGTCTCAGCTGCCTAAAGACACTTCTCCACAGCAAGGCTCCTATCAAAGAAGATGAAATGGATGGCTTTCGTTGGGATACAACAAGAACAAATTATTCAGTTAGAGCAGGCCACCAACACATATGCAACAGCACTTTTCAGATTAGTCCGTGGCCTCATTGGAGAATTGCTTGGCGAACAGAATCTCTCCCAAAAATAATTTTTTTTATATGGCTTCTGCTGAAAGGCAAAATCCTAACAGCAGAGAACCTTAAAAGAAGAGGCATCAATGGGCCATCCAGATGCCCCAATTGCTGCAAGGCCGAAGAGACAATGTATCATTTATTCATCGAATTCCCATTTGCTATAGAATGCTGGAGAAAGATGTCTTCCATTGGCAATTTAAACTGGGATCCTCAACACACCATAGCTGAGACGATCTACAAATGGACAAAATGATGTCCCTGGAAAGAAAAAAGAAGTAACTTGGTGAAGAGAGTATGGAACACTCTCCCCCACACCTTGTTGTGGCGAATCTGGCTAGCTAGAAACAAAAAAGAATTTCAAGACAAGAGCACAAATACACGAACAGTCTGCAGCAAAGCTAAAATCCTTGCTTTCGAAACTATTTCAATCAACACCACTGGAAAAATCGATGCAACACAATATAGTGTCGAGGAGCGAAGCTTAATAAGCTACATCTTGGACAGACATCACAAAGTTCAGGAAGGCAACAGGAGTGAAGTTCAGAACAAAGCAGAAACTGTTGGAAATAATACTGAGAGGGGGAGTGAATCAGTATTATTAGGTCAATTACTCCTTTTCTAAAACCAAATTGTGTCCGCTACTTCAGTTAATTAAACCTGCGTATATACGCAACTATTCAGAAGGAAACCCACGTATACAAAGCAAACTTTTAATTTACTTTAACTTTTTGATGATGATTGTTAATCTGTGATGCAGAATCAAATAACC
>APFE031146515.1:84103-117433 GCA_000404065.3 Pinus taeda
CAGTACGCAGGCTGCAACCTGCAGAGAGCTACAACCCTCTCTCATTTTCCAGCTTCTCCTGGAAGGGAGCTACAACCCCTTTAGCTCTTGCACTAGCCAAGATACTAGTACGTAGGTGCTGGCCTACAGAAGGCTACAACCTTCTCTTTCTTCCAGGGACCACGTTTCATCAATTTTCAGACTGGATCCATGAACATTAATCAATCATCAAGAATTACTTCATCAACCAATCACCTTTCACCAATTAGATCTGAATCAAGTAGATATCTTTCTGACAGTTGTACCCAAGACACAGTACCAGTAGCCACACAAAACAGAACCCAGAACACAACAGTAGTGAACAGAAGCAGCAAGATCACAATTTAAAACATATATGCTACTTTATCTTCCTAAAACATGCAAGCATATGCTGCTGCGTTTGAACCAACCTACGTATACGCGTTATTACTTCACTGAACCTGCGTGTATACGCGCCTTCGCTTCACTGAACCTGCGTACAGATCTATAAAGGATAATTCACTCTTTCAGATATTCAATCACTAATTAACCCAAATTATCAGACTTATAGATCAAGCAAACGTCACATCTACCAGATCAAAATCATATAAAGATACTATCATTCAAGCTTAAAGATTATGACCCATGAATAGATCTTATCCTTCTTTTGCGCTAAGGTTCCTCCTTCATTCAAATCCAGATCTGCATCACCACCCAATTACCAATATACCAGCTCTAGCACTTTATCAGATTTTCAATAATAATGCGGATGATTCTTTGCCACATGACTAACTACCATGGACCAAAAGTATGATCCCCAACATATACGCGCTTTTTCAACGTATAACCCGCGTGTATACGCGTCTTTGTTTAGATGAACCTACGTATATGTCTTTTTCTTCTTTCTGAGTACCTGAACTGAGATCTGATACCAAATAGAGTTGCCATCAAGGACAACACCTGTGCCATAGCTCCAAAACTGTGCCATAATGCCAACAGAAACTAGATCATGGAAAGTCAGATTAAAAGAACAGGCATTTGCCAATTGGATACAAAAGAGCAACTACTATTCCTTATTCTTTGACGGGGCATCCAAATCAAATCCTGGTATAGCTGGAGCAGGGGGACTGACTATAAATGCCAACGGGGAGTGTATCCTTCAATATGAGTGGAGCCTAGGGAAGGTCTCGAACAATAGAGCCGAAGCTCTAGCTTTATTTCAGGGCCTAACTCAGCTAAGTAAATTGGGAATAAAGAAAGCTCAGGTATTTGGGGATTCCTCAGTTGTAATTCGCTTAATGGTTCATCAGCAAAACTCTCCCAACACTCTGCTTCAACAAATTAATAGACGAAACCAAATCCTTCACCAGGCAATGGAAGACATCCAATACTATCATATTCTCCGAAATCTTAATAAGAAGGCTGATGACAGCGCCAACAATGCTTGTGGACGACCTGTTGGCACATTAAGATGCAATTCCAGGGAAACTCTTCAATAATTGCCATGATCCCAACTGAAAGCATCAGCGCCAAGCCCAAAATCGAAAATCGTTGACAGGTCTGAAATGAGTCATATCACTTGGGCTGTCAATGGGACTGACCTCTACAAAAAGACATCACAAGGACACGAATTTCACAAGATATACATCAAGTGGGATATTCATATCACGATCGTCGGCAGATCTCCCAATAGATCTGACTCATGGATTCATTTTGATTTTATTCAGGTCTGTCAGCAGACCACCCTCCAGTATCCCGTGACTGGACGGCCCCTCTCCCACCTCACCTCCATTCAGCTCCCTCCTATATTACTCCCCCCTCCTTCATTCCCCAGCGCTATCTCCCTCCGTTTCTTGGCTCCCAATCACTCCTGTTCCCATGTGATTTCTCGCGGAAATTATTGCCTCTGTCCCAGAATCATTGTCTGCCCTCACAGCTCTGTATCGAACCTTTGGATAGTCTCTCTCTTAGACTCTTCAGTCTTCTGCGCCTACAAGCGTTTTACTCTCATAATTTCTGTTGAGTTTTTTGCCTTCCCCAAGCAAGCAGTTTCTCTTTTATCTGTTTCGGTTCCCTGCGCTGCAAGCTTAACCTCCTCCCACGTTCGCATCTCCTTAGCTTCTCAATCTCCCGCAACAATAACTATGGCAGGCAGCGAAGATTGCCTGCATTGCGCAGAAGCTAGAGGAAGTCAGGGCCCAGCAACGCATTCTGGAAAATCAACAAAGGATTCTAGAGATGAGGCTTGAAGATCAGAACCGCATCTTGAACGAGAAATACCGGGCTAAAATAGATCTTTTTCTGCATAGAGTGGCCTCTCTGCATACTCAGTTCAGTCACTTATCAAAAATCGATGCATCCACGTGGAAGAATCAATTTCAATCCTGCAGTTTATGATGGATAAGCGGAATAAAGATGCACCCAGCTCCTCAAGTGCCAAACAGGCTGAAGTGGATCCAAATCCGGAGGAATCTACCGCAAGGCAAATTAGCCATATTGAAATAGATTAAATGTTTTGTAAAAGTCAATTTTGGTTGTCTCAATTTGTAAGACTCTACAGTAGTTCAGGTAACTTTAGAATTAGAACAAGCAGAAAACGGATCAAGGAGAGATCCTTATTTTGTAACTCTCCTGATCCAAGCAGCTTTCGATATCTAATGTACTTCAGCAGCTCTGACTCCTCTCCTTTTTTCAGCCATTAATATAGCAACCGACTTTGTTAAAAAATAAAAATAAATAAATAAATATGCTTTGGTGAACTAATCATTGGAATATCCAAGGAAATTTTGATGATGTTTGTACCTCGGGCAAGTGCTTTTGCACAGGCCTAAGTGTCTAGGCATGCAAAAGTAGCTAAAGATCTCCTTAGGAAACTTGCTCTTGTTTTGGTGCACTAATCATTGGACACAAGCCCCCTGCACCCAACAATAAGACATGTCATAGCAGTGGCCAACAACCACTAACTAGCTACAGTCAACCGCGTGCAGATTCGAACACGAACACATAAATCCCAATCAACAAAGAGATAGATCATGGTGACCAATCTTTTCATAGTCAACATGAGTCAGTGGGACGATTGAACAACTGCAATTTGGTTAAAGGTATCGATTGCCATTGTAGTCGACAGAGGGTTGACACCGAGATTTGCACACATGAGAAATGTTATTAAGGCGACTACAATAATTGTTGGAGCCTTAAGCTTGAAGCATAGGCAATAGGGTCAAGCTAAGGAGGCAACACAAGCCGCAAGTTTGAAAGAACGCAACAAACACACACAAGGGTCGTTGCACCAATGTGGACGCGTGAACCAAGTCAGAGAGTAGAAAAGCAACAGGTCAGAGGCACAGAGAATTGGCCACAACCACGACGATCAAGTCAAGACACCGCAAGTGGTCGCAAGGGTTGCAGATTGGTATGCATTGCATTTAGGGTTGAGAGGGACAGTACTCGAACATGGGCCATGAGTCAAGGCTCTACCAGGAATAGGCTCTTATAGATCAAAGATCATCGCTAGCACAATTTGTAGGTAAGTTGAGGCGAAGAGCAAGAAAACAAGGTCGAGCATGCTACCAATAGAGATAGGTCCATGCAAGCCAGTCATCGAGGAAAGATTTGGCAATAGCCACAAACAATAACCCTACACAACAATTGCTAGGATTGGACTATGGAAAATAGATCCGTAGGAAACAAGCCAGTGGCATGGTCAAGGTCCACGAGAATGTCAGTCCAACAAAAGAGACATGATTGGTAGAGGTCAACCCTCATACAGAGAGAGGGAGACAATACCATTCAATGATGTAAAGACATAACCTTTGAATTGAATTTACGATTTGAGAAGATGGCAACAATCAATCTGAGGTTTGAGGACAGGTTGGAGGGTGCCTATAACTTTAGTCCATAGTTGAGAATAGTCTTGATTCTCATGGAGAACAATCTAAAGCAGTGTGTAAAAACTCAAGTTACACCTATAGATATTAAAACATTGGTCATCCATAATTTGAAAAATGTGAAAGCCAGATGCATCATCACTGATGCAATGAAGGATCATGTGATCCGTCACATATCAGGAAAGAAGAGTGTCAATGAGAGGTGGATCGCTTTGATGAGTTCATATTAGAGTGATGACCATAACCGAAAATTTTGTTGAGAGAGTGTAAGATCCTAGGGTAATTTTTCCCTTCGGGTTACACAGTCACAAGATGAATTATACTACATTTCACAATATTTCTTCCAATTCTAGGTAGAGGCAACACATTATGTGTAACAATGTAAACTATGCAATAAATCATTCATCAATGTTTCACAATAGTTCCAATATATCCATTGCTCCTGGTTTATTACACTAGCAATCCAGTTTCTACAACAACAATGAATATCTCTCACAACAATATGATTCTTCAACCACCTAATAAGTTAGGGATAACTGACCAAAAAACATTCAACCAATAATTTGCTAATAGCGTTGTCACTATGTAATAGACCAATAAATTGCACTAGAATTATTTAATTATGTAATTAAAAACTAGTCTATAACTCACTGATCATTAGCTAAGTGGTCTACTAACAAGGAGAATTTATGCCAACCCTTCACTTCTAACATCCACTAAACAATTTCTTCCTTGTTGCCTCAACTATGCATCCCTGTGACTCAGAATTCTTCAAATCACTCTGCTACTTTAGATCACTTTACCTGACCTTAAACCCTTGGGATATGCTCCAAACCGAACTCCTCAACCTCCAACAAGATGATTCCTTGAACTAGGTTAGGCCTTACTTGATTCAAAAGGAACTTCTTGTTTTTCCAGTACTTCGACAACCACAAAACTTCAAGATACAATGCAAACTATCCTTTCCAACTTTCCACATATCTGTGTGATTCCATTACTTAAGAGAACATTGTGTTAGAACAAGAAAATAGGTGTCTAAGTAGTGTGTGATCAACTCTACTAAAACTAAATAGAAGGATTTAGATAGGGTGGGATCAAATCCATCGAAGCTAATCAAAAGGAAGGGGCCTTAAAGCCCTCAAAGCCTCAAGCTCAAGAAAATTAGAGATATTCCAATCCAAAATGATTCCAACTCTCTTGCATTTATAGATTCCCTCAAGGGTTTATCAAATGTAAGGGGTTGCAAAGCAACTTCCAATTTGGGCTTTTTTGCCCTAGTCAACCCTATATTTTCCAAATATTGCCCCAAACATTGGAAAATTTAGGTTTTCCCCCTTTATCAAGACTATAGCCTACGAGGTTGGATAGGCTACTCCATCCACCCTTAGCAATTAATCCATAGGGGGTCATCACAATCCCCGTTCCCCAACATTGCCTATCCCCAAACAATGGCAAATTTGGTTGTTGAAAATCTGCCCTCCTATCTTCTAGAAGGACCTCTCTTGGGTGGACATCCTTGTCATGTGAGTTGTTTGAAGAAGATTATGATCAAATGATAGATACAATCCATCATCATCTTTTGTCATTATACCAGTTGATTCCTTAAGCACAAAAAATCCCAAGAATATGCAATTCCACTCTTCTTTCACTTAGCTAATATCTTTGGTCTGAGGGCAAGATGCTTCTGAAACAATGTGATGCTACCTGAAAGACAAACACACGGTTTCCCTTTGGAAGAATTCTGAGGTATTCCTTACTTCT
Organism: Pinus taeda; assembly: GCA_000404065.3. Classification (NCBI taxonomy): domain Eukaryota; kingdom Viridiplantae; phylum Streptophyta; class Pinopsida; order Pinales; family Pinaceae; genus Pinus; species Pinus taeda. Next base: position 89,749 of record APFE031146515.1, read on the forward strand.
CTTGAGGCATCTTCTATGTCTTTTGACTAACAAGGGAAAGTTGAGGAAGTCTTCCATCTAACAACTATTTCCATTGTTTTCGGGGTAGTACTAGCAATTTGCAAGGGACTCTATTTCGAAGGAAAAGGTTGCCCAAAGTTCCCATATAAATCACTTTTTAGACGTCACTTACTACAATCTAGGTCGTATATTGTTTGGATTTGTAGTAGAGCTTGATTTAAGGACCAAGTGAATGTGTGATGTAACCACACCTAAGGAAAGCTTGTACAAATAACATGGTTAAACAAGTCGACCAAGTGGAAATCTAGAGAATAAAGGCCATGCTTGAATAACTCTACTCAAAACTCTTCCTCATTTGTAGCTTCATTAGTGTTTATCTCCCAAGCAACTTCCTAGATATCTCGATGTGAGAATAGATATCAAGAAGGGGGGGAAATGGCCAAAATCAAGGCGTGTCCAAGCACATTGTACAAATTTGAAACCTTGTTGTCAAATGTGCACAAGAGACAACAAATTCCTTCACAGCTCAACAAGATAGAGCACATCATGCACAAGAAAATCAGAGGATCCAGGCAATGTTAGTTAACCAAAGTTTGAGACTTGATTTATCAACAAAATATACTATACCATCCACATTGTCATTGAAATCTTTAATGAATTGTCTTCAAAAGGTCATGTGGCATGTCGCCCCTATGTCAAACAACCACACATCTATCCAAGAAGAAAATGAAGTGTTAAATAAATCTTCATTTACTCTAATAATGTAATGAACAACAATATAATGAGCAAATTCAAATGCTTTAACTTTTGTCAAATCTAATGCTTTACCTTTGTCTTCTCTTTTTTATCCTTCTTGTTCTTCTCGCATGGGATTCTGCATCTCTTTGCCTCGTGTCCATACTTTCCACAAGATACAATGATTATGAAATCTCTCACCTAGATTGTGTATACCCCCTGCTTCTAAAATTCTTCTTCCCAAGTCCCTTGTCCACAAAATTCTTCTTGCTACTACAAATGCAAGTTTTTGTCCAAATGATGAATTGAATGACATGTTGAAGATGCACCAAAAGATAAGGTGGTAGATTATCATTACTTGTGATAAGGGAGCAATTAGAAGGAGCAAGAGAGTCACAAAATCATCCTTGTCTACTTCAAGAGTTATGAGCAATTAAGCATTCAACACACCACTTGCAAATGTACCTTTGCCAACCATGGCCATTGGTTGTATGCTTTCAAATGAAACAATGATCCACATGCTCTTTGCCTCATGTCCATACTTTCCACAAGATACAATGATTATGAAATCTCTCACCTAGATTGTGTATACCCCCTACTGAAAAAAGTCCCTTGTCCACAAAATTCTTCTTGCTACTACAAATGCAGGTTTTTGTCCAAATGAAGAATTGAATGACATGTTGAAGATGTACCAAAAGATGAGGTGGTGGATTATCATTACTTGTGATAAGGGAGCAATTAGAAGGAGCAAGAGAGTCACAAAATCATCCTTGTCTACTTCAAGAGTTATGAGCAATCAAGCATTCAACACACCACTTGCAAATGTACCTTTGCTAACCATGGCCATTGGTTGTATACTTTCAAATGAAACGATGATCTGCATGATCTCTTTGCCTCATGTCCATACTTCCCACAAGATACAATGATTATGAAATCTCTCACCTAGATTGTGTATACCCCCTGCTTCTAAAATTCTTCTTCCCAAGTCCCTTGTCCACAAAATTCTTCTTGCTACTACAAATGCAGGTTTTTGTCCAAATGAAGAATTTAATGACATGTTGAAGATGCACCAAAAGATGAGGTGGTAGATTTTCATTACTTGTGATAAGGGAGCAATTAGAAGGAGCAAGAGAGTCACAAAATCATCCTTGTCTACTTCAAGAGTTATGAGCAATTGAGCATTCAACAAACCACTTGCAAATGTACCTTTTCCAACCATGGCCATTGGTTGTATTCTTTCAAATGAAACGATGATCTGCATGATCATGTGCATTGTCAAAGTTGGCATTTTGGTCCTCTTCCACCCCCACAACACCCAAGTTTGGTCCTCAGACAACTCAAAAGAATTATCATAATGGAAACAAGAATCTTTGAAGAGATCGACGATATTCATCGATAAGCATCCAAACTTGTTAAGATGCTAGTCCATGGACGAGAATGAATCAGCCATAAACCATGGAGCCTTGTTCATCCTCTAGTACTAGCCATCTCCATGAATCTCATGTACACCTCACTCACCAACATGACTACCAAATTATTGTTGCTACTTTGTGTTGTCATTCTCATTACATAAAACCTAAATTCAATACCTCTTGTTGGATTACATAATAGAGTCAAGTTAGGTAAACATAAAATCTCTACTAAATTCAAAAGATAGCTCATTAAAACCACAATTTGACCATGCTCTAAAAAATAAGAACTTGTTACCAAAATAAAATAAAATAAATAAAATTAATATTATAAGAACGAACAATAAATTAACGAACATAACAAAAATAAAAATAAAAAATAAAAATAAAAATATAAAAAAAAAAATAAAAAAAATATATATATAATATATATATATTTAATTAATTAAAACACAATTTGACCAGCTTAGAAATAAAACTTGTTACCAAAAAAACAAAAAAAATAAATATAAAATATATATATTATTAACAAAACAAAACAAAACAAAAAAAAACTTCTTGCTCAACTCAAACTTGCACCTCCATAAGAATGGACAGACATGCACACAATTTGAAGTCTAAAACCTTCAATTCTACCAAACAACTCTACCTCTTGAAATCTAGTGGCACATTCTCCTCACATTCAAAATTCAATAGCCCCCTAATACCTCAGATTAAAAAGAAGAATTCAAGGGAGCAAGCAAAGAAGATAGAGGTCATCTCATAGAGCTATAAGAAACCCTATGCTCTAATACTATTGCCATGCTTGGCATTGGATAACTACATGCTTGAATTGGATTCTATTAAATTAAACCAATTATAAATACAATTAAAAGTGACCTTTGGTTTCATCTTCCAAGAGGTCCAACTTACCCTTCCTAACCTATCCAAATGACTCGTCCTATCCACCTATGAGACAATATTCCTCCTACATTAATATTTGCAACTTACAATAATCCCAAGGATTACGTATGTAACACATGGTAGTTGATATTGCTAATTGTGAAGCCATCTAGGTTTGGAAGTTACTTGTAGAATTGTTTATTAGAAATTGGACTCCACAATCATTTATTGGGATACTCAAAGACATCAAACCCTCTAAGAAACCAATTTTTCATAACAAAACCGAGCTCATAGAGATCAACTATCACCTCATATCAAACAAGATTCAAAAGAGAGCAGTGGAGCGACAATAAGTGCTTAACAAAAGGGAATATGAAGCATTCAAAGATAGACTTAAATTGATGCAAAATTCCTTCCTCAGTAAGAGGAAGTATTGATATACCTTGGACAAGAACATTCACAAGTTAGATGAAAACGTGCTATAACAGCCTTGAAGTAGTTCAAGACATTTCAAAAAATAACTCGTTTGTAATTCACTTTAGGAAAAAGTGAAATGTCTTATATTTAATTGTTAAGTCTAATAAAGTGCATTTAATACATTAACAGCTTAGATTGGGATTAACCTCAACCCTAGATCTCACCAAAATATTAAGATTTTGGTAGATTAGGCATACAACGAAAAGCATAAGGACAGGTCAAATAGAACAGGTTGAGTACCAAACAAGAAAACAACAGCACACAGCAGGAAGAGGATTGGCTTGCATCTTTTCAGCGGGTTGAAAAGACAGACAAACAGCAGATCTGTACAGTTTTATGGAACAATATAGGAGATCAGTACAGCCATGCAAATCTGTATAGCATGTCCATACTATTGTACGAAATCACACAGCAGCTGTCCTTTTATAATGCCATACTGCAGCTGTCCTTTTTTTTGAAGGCCATACTTTTCTCAGCAAACAATACAGCTCAGTTTGGGGCAATTTTTTGGTAACCAATGTTGTTTTAGCAGTTTGAGCAGATTTCCTTGTAAATTTCCAATAAGAAATGAAACGCTGATTTTGAAGAAGAAATTACCTATGTACCTGTGAAACTGTTTTATGCTTCCACTATTTACTTTACCAACTATTGTGCAATTGTCGCTAGGTTCCGAAATTAATTTCTGCATTGTATAATTTTAACAATTTGCTTGTTTAATTCAGATAATATGTATTATGGATGGCAGTCACCTAGGACTGAAATTGCTACATCCTGCTTCAATATATTCGAAAAAATCTATGATCTGTTGGAAAAAATCTGGACAAAGATACAATCTGAATCAAAATCCTGATGGATTAATGTATATACTGGACTAAACAATAAGAGAGAGAAAAACAACAAAACAAAAAGCATAGGCAAACTGCATCAAACAACGTAACTTCAAAGGCAGCTTTTACTTAATCAACAAAGGTTTACAATTTTTGGACTCTGGAATGTACTTAAAAACCAGTTTTTTTCCCACGGAAAAATCACAATTTTCATTAAGATGTTGAAAATTACATGCTGTAGATTTAGCATATACTGTATAGTGGCTGTGCCACTCTCTTACATAATAACTCATCAAATTTCCCAGATTGGGAATCTAAACAAAACTGATAGGAAGTCTGTCAAAAATATATACATGAGAGAGCTAATATAAATATATACAAATATATATCGGAAAATATCATCAAATCAGGGCCTGTTGGCCCCATCAAGTGGCTTACTTAAAAACCAGTTACTATAATAATGAACTAGAATTAGGTAAGACATCGCAAGTTCATATCATCACCATAAAAATTCATCAAGGTATCTATGTAGAGGCATCCAAGTAAGAAATTGATAGAGGCACTTCGAAAGATAGCTAATAAGACTTCGGAAGATAGCTAATAAGACCAGACAACAATGGATTTATAGTGAATAGTTTGTGATATCATGTAGAGGTCCAGAAAAACAGAGAACCTAAAAATACGGTTAAACCAAAGCACAATTTGAGAATCCATACCTAGGATAACGTGCCTCCATAATAGAGTACCCACGAGCTCGTTTGTTTGCATATGTTGACATCATTCAGTTTTACTCAAAAAAAAAATTGGGAACTATGCCTGCCGCTATGTCAGTGATGTTTACCGCATCTAAACAAGGGGGCTACTCTTCCTGCGATGCTTCCTATGCCTATTTTCTACCTCCTGGTCTTCCTCGTCCTTCTTGCTTTCTCAGAATCGCTATATCACAGCGAGTCCTCTTCCTTATCCTCTCCCCTCCCTGCTCTTCCAATCATCACAATCAGCAAATACCCCATCCGCACCATCCGAAGGACTAGAATAAACTTCCCTTGACCTTCTCATCCTCCAAATCAGAAGCGTAGTCATCATCTTTACTGTCTTCCAACCCTGTAACCCTCGTGGACCAATATTTCAACTCCCTACAAACCCTAGATTTATCTTCTGCATGTCCCAGCTTTTACAGCCGCTTTACTTTTCCGTCTTTCCTACTATATGTAATAATGCTCTCACTTTCGGAACCCTCATTAGTTTGACTGAGATTCGGCTTCAACGGAACTATCCCCGAACAACATTTATGTGGCGATTTTCTCTCCCCATTATGCATAATCAAAATGGAGTTCTTTATTATGAAATCAGAGGTGCCATTATGTCAATCAAAATTGGAACGAGGATCTTGCATTGCAATAACAAATACCTCGCTCCAACTTTGATTGATGTTGAAGCCGTATCACAGCTCCCGTTCATCGGGAAGCCTCTCTAAATCTGAATCAATAATGAATGGCATAATTGGAAGAGAAAATCGCCTCATGGATGCTGTTGGAGCAACTAATATCATTCCATGCGTTGCCCTCGATTTAATGTATCATTCCATGCGTTGCCCTCGATTTAATGTTTCCTTCTTGAAACCGATAGTATGATTCTAGGCGCCGCGGATTTCAAGCACAACACTTGTCTCCTGTAAACCCTAATGTTTTGTGGCAACCGCCCCCGTCATGCCGTTACGGGCACCTTCGAATCGCCATCAGGACCTCTCGCTGGAGCACGCGAACCACCGTTCAAAGAAATCAGTTTTACAATGTAAAACCCTAGTAGGCTATTTTTATAGCGGGAGGAGAGAGAGAGTCGGTTGAATTAATTTCATGAAGCAAAATATATAGAATTAAAAATATTGAGAGTAAAAATCGTGTAAAGCTCTATTATAGAGTTTAGAGTTCAGTAGTCAATTTAAATAATGTGTCCACCTTTTTATATGAATTGCTTAGGGTTATTTTAATATTTTAAGTGCTCTCTCTTCACATTTAAACATTTTTAGAAAATAATTCAAAGATAAAATTTGCCTATGAGAATTTGGGGAAAATTTTAGGGATAAGTCTTAATTTTCCATATTTTTTTCAAAAATTAGATTTTTTAATTTCCATTTTTTCTATAAAAAAATTGTCCTAATTTTATAATACAAACCAAATTTTCTAAATTTTAAGATAATCTAAATTGTCCATATATGAATGTTTCTGCATATGCTTCTTGCATTTGCACTATGTACTCTTCTTATATGAATATATTTCGCTTTTTCTTCTTAAAAAAACTTCATTTCTTAAAGATAAACTTCATTTCTTAAATTTTGTGTGCTATCCAACTCCTAAAATAAAAATGAAAACCAAAAAAATTAATGAGAGATGATGTATCTCATATACATGGAGTTTTGTACATTGAAACAAGAGTTTACATCCGGTAAACTTTGAAACAAGAGTTTTCCTTATAATTATAATTATTAGAAGTTGGTTGGATACACTGAAAATACAATCATATAAAGAGATGGTATTCAAACTTGCTCCAATCATGATTGTTTGGAATTAATGGAAAAACGAGGATTATAGAAAGAAATGACATGAGAAGTTAATGATGAAAATGCTTAGTTTAATTTGGTTTCTTGTTTGGTGGAAGTTGCGACATGGAAGGTTGCTTGTAAGCAATTTAGTTTATTGTGGCATGTGAGAAGCTAAGGATGAGAAAGCTTAGTTTAAATTGGTCTCTTGTATGGTGGAAGCTACGACATGAAAGGATGCTTGTAAGCAATTTAGTCTATTGTGGCACGTGAGAAGTTGAGGATGAGAAGACATAGTTTAAAATGGTCTCTTATTTGGTGTAAGTTGCAACATGGAAGATTGCATTTGGAATATGAAAGATATCTAGTCGGAGTGATCGTCGTGCTTTAGGTACACAACTAGAAGGGCCTCCTCTAGTAGTGGTATCCTTATTTTCCGAAACAAATCAAAAATGTGGATTATCAATGGAATTATGTGGTTTCAACTCTATTGGTGCAAGGCCTGTATATGGAGAAATTCGACACTCAGGTCTCAAGGTAACTCTAGTTCTCATTGGTTTCGTCACAAATTCCCGATTTCAGTCACGGATTTCAAGTTTTACTTCATAGTCATATGGCTTACATGCCAGCCTCTAGGTCTATCAATATTTTCAACTCTATTGGTGCAAGGCCTAGATATGGAGAAATTCGACGCTCAGGTCTCAAGGTAACTCTAGTTCTCGTTGGTTTCATCACAAATTCTCGATTTCAGTCACAAATTTCAAGTTTTACTTCATAGCCACATGGCTTACATGCCAGCCTCTAGGTTTATCAATATTTTAAAGGTTTTTTTCTCTTAGTTGTATCCTTTCCCTTCCCTCTTTTCTAATCCTCTCCTCTTGTGATTTCCCTTGTCTGGCAATATCTGTTGGCTTTTTCATCCCTGATTTTCAACCTTTGTACCCCCTAGTCACTACATTCTACCCTCTAGATACTTATTGCTCACCAAGGTCAATTATTCACCTCCCTCCTTTTTATTAGAAGCTCAGTATTCACTCTATCTTTACCCCAATTGTCCCCTCCCTACACTTGATGGCCAAATGCAGATTATCTTTGAGTTGCAGAGTTGGCCCCTCCATGTATCAAGAAACCCTTCCACCTTCCTACTCACAAACTAGAGTTCAAGCGGCAGTAAGACAAGCCATAGATCATTATGTTGATGTTATTCCTAAAGTAGTCAGTCACACCATAACAAAGGTTGAAGAAGGGATCAGATAGGAAAATAGGTTTATTCTTCACCAACATATTAAAAGAGAGACCAAACAATGGATCCTTGAAATAGGTACCTTAACAAGGTCTCAAAAAACTTCTTACATGCAACCAGTCAATCTATATTCGCACATTAAAACTCTTATCTGAAGATTTTTCATTGAATTATCTCACACTCAACAGGAGATCCTAGTCTACATGACAAAAATAATTGGAGAAGATTGAAAGGTTAGGAAGGGAAATCTTTGTCTTGGCCGAAAAGCAAGAAAAGCAAGCAAACATCAGCTTCACCCCTTCTAATGAAGACAATGACTATCCTCTACTAATCCAGGTGGGATCCCCCACAATAGGTCAATTTACTAGTTGTAATGTAATGTCTTCTAAATATTTTGACTTGGTCAAAATAAAATAAAAATAATCTATATTAAAATGAAAATAACTTCAAACTAAAATAATAAAAATAAAAATTTTATGTTATTGTTGTTGTATATATATATATTTATATATATATTATATATATATATGATAGAAACGGTTATTGATTATATTACTGATTGGTCTAAATGCCAGATTTCAGATTACAATGGGAGGGAGCAGAGCCCAAATAGTTTCGACAACCAGAAGTGCTATGGAGCGTGTGGTCAGCTTCCAGCTCTTTTTGGCTATAGCTATGGAATCGATTTCTGTGATTTGCCCAAGCTTAAAAGTACAAACGAACTGTTTCAATAGCAAGCAGTAAAACATATCAGCTGACTGATTATGGAATTGGATCCCATGTTTCGTCCCCATCTCTTATCATTGCCCCAATAGAGAGAAGGGCAGCTTTATTAGCTTCAAGATCTGCTTCTTTGTTGTTGTCTCTCAATATGTGGAAGTATTTCAGGTTTTGGAACAATTTCCCCAAACTTCTGATTCTAGATATCGATCTTGCCAATCTTAAGTCCCGAGGGAATGAGTTGGTCACCATGATTTTTATTATCACTTGAAAATCCCCAAAAATGTTTGCCTCCTTGATTTCCAAATTCAAGAGCAACTTAAGACCTTGGAAGAGGGCCAAAGCCTCAGCTTGAATGCCAGAGTTGATCCCCAGACCCCAAGCAAAGTTGTGGGTCGATATGCCTTCAGTGTTTTTTACAATTCCTCCTGCCCCAGCATTGCCAGGATTTCCCTTTGATTTCCCTTTGATGCCCCATCAAAGAAGAGAGAGTGCACCTTTTGATTGGAGATCCAGTCTTGAAAATCTTCATTATTTTTCCCCCTTATTTGCCAGTCTTTAGAAGAGGAGATATTTCTGGTAGCTTGATGAAATTGCAGGTTTAGGGAGGCACCCCAAACAGTATCTAATTGATTTAGATTTGAAGCGTCTTTTTGATCTCCCAAGCATTCTTTTAACTAGAATTTTATCTTATCCACTACCACCTTGACATCATGCTGTGTGTTTCTAAATATTTTGTTGTTTCGCTCTAGCCAGATCTGCCAGCAACAGATTTTAGGAAGGGAAGACCAAGCCGCTTTAATCACTTTGTTTTTGGGAGGAGGGCCAGGATAACTGTTCTGCCAATTTGCAAAAAGATCAATTATGGAGATGGGAAGAACAAAATTGGGGTTCCAATAATCCATCAACTCACCCCAAACCTGCACAGCAAATTTACAATTTAATATGAGATGTGTGGCACATTCCACATTCTCTCTGCATAGGGGACACCTGGACGGGCCATGAAATCCACGTTTCTGCAATTTATCATCAGTGAGGATTTTCCTGTGGCATAAAAGCCAACAGAACATGTCAATTTTGGGTAGAGAGGAGAGGCGCCAAACCACATTCCAAGGAACAGGTTCAGGAGGGACATGCGGTCTCAAAGAGAGTTTTGCATAGCCTTGAGCGACGGTATAACCTGCTGACAGTGAACCCCAGCCACGCGAGTCTCTTCTGCGCACATGCGTGGGAGCAATACCGTTCAACATAGCACAAAGGCAGCTGCAATCCTGAAGAAGCTCCGGAGGCAAATCTATAAAATTCCAACCTGCCCAGCGCGTCCCAGCACACGTGGATATATCCCACAGAGTGGATTTTCCTGAAGCAGTCAACCAGCGACGCAGCACATTCAAGGAGGAGCATTCACCAATCGAATCTTGGTCCATGATGCGATCAGTCCAAATATTTATATTCCTCCCATTTCCAAGAATTCAGTAAGCATTGGAGCGGATCGGGGGGCGGCTTTGGAGCAGAGCCTTACAAAGGGAGAGACGCCTTGGGGGAGAGGCCCATCCAAGCATCTAACTCTCTTGCCTTTGAAATACTTCCTCCATAGCACTAATTGGGCCCAGCCAGGCTTGGGCGCAATAATTTTCTAGAGAAGTTTGGCTCCCATGGCAATGTTCTGAAGGGAAAGGTTCTTGAAGTTTAAACCCCCCTCCATTAGAGGCTTGGAGACAGTCTCCTAGTTAACAAGAGGGATTTTCCTCTCATTTTGTTTGCCTCCCTTCCAAAAGAAATTGCGTATGTGCTGGTCCATTTTTTGAAGAATGCCAATTGGAGCAAGGAGTACTGAGAACCGAAATAAGGGGAGACTGCAGAGCACAACTTTGATGAGAACTGACTTGCCCGCAATATTGAGCCAGGCGAATCCCCATGCCTGGAGTTTGTTCTTGAATTTTTCCACTTGGGGGAGCCAATCCCTACTATAGGCCCGCTTGAGGAAGATAGGGAGCCCAAGATATTTAAAAGAAGTACAAGCTGAAGAGGCTGCAAATCCAAAACATCTAGCAATGGAACTAAGCAAGTTGGGCGTAGTATTCCAACTGTAGATGTGGCATTTCCCCTTGTTGAGACTACTTCCCGATGCCATACAAAACTCATCAAGAGCTTCTTTAAATATGTTGGTCGAGTGGATCGATGTAGCCCCCAACAACAAAGTATCGTCTGCAAAAAGGGCATGATTAATGCTTTTGACTCCTCTTGCAATGCAAAGCCCTGAGATCTCCTGCTCTTGCATTTTCTTGTTTAGATGGAAACTAAGAACGGAGGCTTGGAGGACAAACAGAAGAGGAGAAAGAGTGCAGCCCTGCCTTATTCCTCTTGAGGCTTTGAAAAAACCAGCAGCTCTGCCATTTACAAGGGGAGCAATCCATGGCTCTGAGATGCAGGCCCGGATCCAGTTTATAAAATTCTCCCCAAATCCAAACTTTTGCAGAACATTCAAGAGAAAACTGTGCCTAACACGATCAAAAGCATTTGCTAAGTCCAGTTTGATAGCCATACCTTTTTCCTTGTGTTGCTGGCTAGAAAGGATTGCCTCTTGAACTAATATGAAGTTGTCCACTAGCTGTCTACCGTGAATAAAGCCCCCTTGATTCTCTGGAATGATTCTGGGAAGAAGATATTTCAACTTGTTAGCTATTACTTTGGTGATCAACTTGTAACCATTGTTTCAAAGAGAGATGGGACGAAATCTGTTGAAGGAGTTGGCACCTTTCTCCTTGGGGATGAGTGCAAGGAACGCAGAGTTTGTACTAGCTCAATTTTTTGACAGGCTTGGGATTTTTGGACCATTTTATAGAGATCTTTTTCCACAATATGCCAGTAAGATTGAAGAAATCTGGCAGAGAATCCATCCGGTCCTGGGGCTTTGTCTGGGTCCATGGTAAAGAGAGCATTCATGACCTCAGCCTTGGTGACTTTAGCTTCTAGCTGATGGTTCATCTCAGCAGAGATTGAAGGGGGAACCCAGTCCAAAAGATAAGAATTCTGAACCAGATTTACATCCTCACTATACAAATTTTTGAAATGTAGAAATACTGCTCGTTTGATGCTTGCAAAGTCCTTGTGATTGGTAGTATCTCCCTTGATTTCAGCAATGGAATTGAAGCATTTTTTGGCTTGAGCTTGCTTGTGAAAGAAAGAAGAATTTATGTCTCCCGCTTTGAGCCAAAGACAGCGAGACTTAATCCTCCAAAATTCTTCTTCAGCTAGGCAGGCTTTATGAAAGTGTTGTTGGAGTAGGACCTCCTTTTCGAGGATTTCTCTGGTTACGTATGCCTTTTCCAAAAGCAAATGATGTGCATCTCGTTGATTTTGGAGATTTTTCTTTTCAGCTGCTGGATTAAGAAGGGTTTTGGCCCAGCGCTTTAGAGCAGATTTCGTTCTCTGAGCTTTTCTTCCCACACATAGAATGGTGGTCCATTGACTGGCTAAGACCAACTTTCCTTGACTATCTGCAAAAAATTGGGTTCCTTGACCCAGAGGGGGCTAAATCTCAAGGGGATGGGGCCAAGATCGGGATGGGCCTAGAGTTCAATCTTGATAGGATTGTGATCGGATATGCTGCAAGGAAGGATTTGCATACTAGCGTCTAATCAAAGCAAAAGAAAGGACTTTGGACAAAGAATCTATCCAACCTTGTTGCAATGTGTCCATGGCCTACTCTTTTATTTGACCAAGTATACTTACCAGAAGAGGGCTTGATGTCTAGCAGGTCCCAATCTTGTAGGAGATCCTCTGCCCATTCCCTTGCCGGATCTCGCACAATGCAACCTCCTCGCTTTTCTGAGGTGTGCAACGTGAGATTTAGATCACCTGCAATAATGATTTTGTCTAGGTTCCCAAGGTCTGCTTGGCTTCTTATTGAGTCCCAATAGGTCTTTTTTTCTCCAGCGTTGATCGGCACATAAACATTGAAGAGACAAAAAGGTTCTTTAGTAACGAGATGCTGCATTTTTAGCAGCAGCCAGTGAGTATTTGAAGTCTCAGATACTAACGAAAACTTACTATCATTCGAAAAAGTACCCAACCCTCTAGAGGCTCCTCGGGCTGAGACAACTTTTGCTTTACTTTTACTCTAGAGTTTTTTGCTTGTTTGGAGGAAGTCAAAGTCCTCCATCTTGGTCTCCTGGATAGGGAATATGTCCGGGGCTTCTATTCTTATTAAGTTTCTTATGGCCTCTTCCTTGATTTTGCTCCCCATGCCCCTACAATTCCAGAAGACTATTTTCATTATTTATCTTTGTTCTGCGGGGCTCCCTTGGAGCCTTGAGACTGGTTTCTCGCCATCTTCGGCTTTTTTTCTAACAACTTCTCCAGAGTTGGTTGGCTGCCCTGTAACTTATCCTTGTATGTTTCCTGCTCTCTTTTCTCCCAATTTGTTTTGCGGCCTCTTGTGGATCTCCTTACAGAGGCTTGGGAGTCACCTATTTCTCCTTCCTCCTCCGAGTCTTCTGATTCTTGGTCCTCTTCCTCGACTTCGACATGGATTCCTTTTGAGCTTTCTGCAACACTTGCATCCTTGGAAAAGATAGATAGGTTACCTTTATCTGGAGAAACTGCCTTTTGGTCCACGACCTTTGCCATTAGGGCCTCCCGGCTTTTGTGTCTTGTGAGAAATTTTGGAGCGCTTGACTTGATTCCAGCCGCCCTCCTTCCCCTGCACAGCCTTGTTGTTAGACAGGCAGCCTCTGGCGAAGTGGCCATAGACATGGCATTTCCGGCATTTGAAGGGCAGTTGCTCATAGTCCAGTTTCTGCACGTGTCCAGCTTCCGACATTGATTTTGATGGCCTATGGAAGCCCCACCTCCAGATCTACTTCTACGTAGATTTTGGCGCAGTCATATTGGTCCTTATTGTTTGCTTGATCTATGAATTTCCCAAGGGCATTTCCAATGTGCATCAAAGAGTCCCAATTCTAGCAATGAACTGGGAGATTTGGGAGCCTAACCCACACCAGGACTGCTTTGGGCACGTCCACTGTTGGATCAAAGTCCGGAGTCCATTTATTTAGGTACAAACCCTGAGGGCCCATGAAGTAGGGGTCCTTTTGGAAGATCAGATCTTTTTCATCCTTTGAAGAGAATTCGAAGAGGAAGAATCCTCTCCCCAGAAAATAAGAGGTAACACTTTCTTTGATCAACAGCGCCCAGTTTCTGTTGACCCAGCTCTCAGTGGTTTTGGGGGATGGCCATAGCCCAGTGAACTGGCCGATGAGAGCTCGCTCGGCCAAAGATAATGCAAACTGGATCAGGGTTTCTGGGGGAAGGGAGATCTCAGGTATATCATCCAATTTTTTGACGAATTTCACAGCTTCTGAGTTCATCTTCTTTGGAAGCCCTGCCAAGAGTCGATTAAAGGCCTCAGCAGACGAGGGCGGTGGAGGAGGAGGGGGAGGCGCCTGGGGAGTGCCCAACACCTCCATGGGCGCGAGCCCTAGATTGGACACGGACCTGTCACAAGCACAGACGCAGTAGCAGGCAGCCCCAGTGCGGCTCGCAAAGAACTTGTGTGGGACTTCTTGTCTATATCAATTTTATTATTGTTGTTAATATTATTATTATTTAAAAGGGGAAATTAAACGAACTTGGATCCATCCTAATTTTAGATATATCAAATGTTAAGAGGGATCAAATCCCTTTTCTCTCTAAAAGAGATCTGTATCTCAAAAAATTTATTCATTCCCAACATTTAATAGATCCAGAATTATAATAAATCTAAATTAGTTTCTAGCTAAATTAATATATAAATCTAAATTTAGTTTCTAGCTAAATTGCATATAAGTTAAACTCCCATAGGTAAAATTCTTTTTTGTTCATCTACAATCAAATGCATTAATATGCAAGTCTAATGTATTATGGCTGAGATCTGAATATTTACATCAATGGGTGTTTTCTTCTTGGACACCCAACTATGACATCTCTTAATGCTCCAAAGGTTTCACCATAGTTCAATTTGATGAACAAAACCATTTGGAGAAAGTCTTAAATGATGGGTCATGGTTTTGGTGTAGAGTTGGGCTCTTCATTACCCCATGGTTCCTAGATTTTGATGCCACAAGCATGGTGGTCACAACAATGTCAATTTGGGTGAGACTAGCAAATATCCCCCTTCCTTTTTGGCACCATCAAGTCCTAAAGGATATTCAAAATACTCTGGGAAAAATAAAAAAGATGGACTTCCACATAATGAAAAGATGTATCTTTACATTTGCCAAGATATGTGTAAATATAGACCTCAACAAAGGTCTACATGACCACATCGATATGAAACATGAAAACTTTTAGTGGACCTGGGTTTAGATTATGAGAACATAACATTTAGATGTCGAATTTTTTTCCAAACAAGACACCTGCAAAGCACGTGCTCATAGGCAAAATAGGTCCCAAAAAATAAAAAGAGGCAGACCCATAAACCAAAGGGATGGCAGGTATCTCACCCCTGCCTTTCTAAAGAAGAAGAAGAACAAACCATGGAGAATAATACAAATATGGATGCACAGGAAAACATGGTAGTCAAGCAAATGAAGGAGACATGGATCAATCAGGAATTGTGACCCATAACTAGGAGGGTATTGAAATAGTAGCGATCAAAGCATGGGGGCGACAGAAAGAAGAAACACTCAATAAAAAGGGCAAGAAGGGGATAAAGAGAACCAATGTACTTGAGAGCTCAAATTCAAACAAAGAAGCCCCTTTGCAGACAACTATAAATCAATTGGCAATAGAAACAATTGATCCCAACCATGGGGTTTGGCATAGGTGCAAAAAAATAAAGGCAAAAAGGGGAAGTTAAGTGATTATTATCACACTTAACCCTCACAAAATTATACAATTCTTTTCATTTCTCATTAGCCTAAAGGGTGATATGACTGAATGATTAACAACATATATCGAATGTAATTTTGTTCCTTGTTTCAGGGTGAATAAAAGTATGATTTTTCCTTCAAGAAAAAACAAAAATAAAAACATATAAATTTAACATTTTAAAAAACTTTTTTTTGTTAAAGCAAAATTACTCCTTTTAACCCATTCTATTTTTTGAAATTTCATCAATCTTTGATTATCTAAAAATTGGACCAAAACCTTTTAAAAGTGAAAGTTTATGGGAAAATTTCCTATCAATAATGCTAAACTGTTATGGAAAACCAAGTAGTGAACTATTCATGGGGTCTCGACAAGAGCATAAATAATCTAGTCGAAATGTATAGGCTTTTGTTTGGTCCTTAGCTAGCTAAGGATAAGGAACTCTCCAATATAGAAATTTTGGGATATTCCCTTATCACAATTCAACATTTACAAAATGGCTATCTTCCTAAGAATAACCATCTAAGTCGTCTTCTCCGAAGAATTCCTAGTATCTTTGATTCCTTCCCTAGCAAGGCTTTCCACCACATCTTATGAAATAAAAACAAAGAAGTTGATGAACAGGGAAATCACATGTGTATGTTGGAGGATAGACAGAACATCATCAATGGAAAGTCTGGATGGAATACTATCCCATGATGAACACCATGCAAGTCCCTATTCATTATTTCATCTTTGATATTCATGAGATTGGGAGCATAGAAAATTATTTCACGGGGGTCCTTAAGGTTCTCTCTCATAAGTCCATTACCCCCTTCAACAATTAGAGTAATAGATTAATAGTTATGTGGTACAGGCTCGTTGCCATAGATGAGGTGGTACGTTGCGAGTATGCATGCCATGCACCTTGTCATTCCTCACATATGGTGAAATCAACAACAAGACAATTTTTCATTTATTCTTGTACCCTCGTACCTAGCTCTTTCAAGTCTACAAGGGAGCAAACATTAATGGAATTTGTGA
This sequence comes from Pinus taeda, assembly GCA_000404065.3. Taxonomy (NCBI): domain Eukaryota; kingdom Viridiplantae; phylum Streptophyta; class Pinopsida; order Pinales; family Pinaceae; genus Pinus; species Pinus taeda. The sequence goes on from APFE031146515.1 coordinate 106,456, forward strand.
TAAGATTTTTGTGGCGTGTGAGTTCTCAAGTCCCGAACTTATATTCATAGAGGGTGGTAATCAGTCGAACCCGCAAGAATCAGGGTTCTGGTCTCTGTATGGGAAATTGGTTTTCCTTTGTGAACGTTTAGATTCCCTTCAAGTTTGCACTATCTTCAGAGGTCTTGTGAAATTCAACATTAAAGAGGTACTCTTGCTCTGTGACATGGATGGTGTCTGGATCAACATTCTTATGTTCGTAATTTTGGTGCCTCTCCTGCACAATTTCATCAGTAATTCTCTCTACGTTCTAGTGTGGACTTGGGAATTGCTTTCCTTTGGCTCAACGGAGGTTCCTCAAGCAATTCTAGCAGCCAATTCTAATATCTTTCCCATCCACTCTGTCATTCTCTTTGTTGTATTTGAATCCCCTCAACCACTTTGTGCACTCCCAACCCTCCTTTCTCTGGATAGTGGTGATGATGTTGGATAAATGTTGCCATGTGTGAATTTTCATGCCAATTTGGGCACATTAACGTTACAAAGGTACCCAATTATCAGTTTATAAGTTTGATTTAATATTGTTCTCAATCTTTTTTCTGCTTTCGTCTCTCTATTGGGTATGCTCCTACTCCTCTTCCTGCCTAAGCAATCTTCGGAAACCAACCCCTATTCTTTTCCTCTAGCTACTACAAAGAGCAGAGGGTATAATCCTAAGAACTCAAGACGTAACAATGCTTGCAACCTCTACCTGCACACCACTGTCAAATTCCATGTTGAAAGCAATGACCTCCAAACACAGATTCTCCAACAATCTGACACTATTTTGCTCCTTATTGAGGAAATGTAAAGATTTCAAACTCTAAGTGAAACATCAGGGAGATGAGATTAATGCCCTTAGTAGACAATTGGCCAAGCTTCAAATTCAGTGAAATGAAGGATATCACCATAGCATTGCATGCAACTCCCTTGGTGCTCATTTTGATAAAATGTTGATAGATTCCATCCCCCCTTGTCTCATGATATCATTCTACAAAGTTGTGTTTTTATCTAGCCAATTTTCTTGTGTTTACAATTGTCACCTAGTTGGTAAAATGTATGTCAATAATAGCTTGCTTGTTCAATATTTTGGTTCTTTTATTTTGTCCTCCCCTGAAGAACCTACTTCTTGGATTACAATGTAAAACATATCGAGTATTTTTCTGTGACTAGACACAAATTTAATAGAAAAAGTACTAATTACCGTTAAAAAAACGAAGTTAAGCTATTACTTAAAAAATTTCAATCATATATTGAATGATCCAAAACTAAATCAAATGCACATGTTTATGGTGAAGATACTAATGCACCACCTTTTATGCTTATCATTAGACATTCAAGATGTACAAAGATTCAACACAAAAGCATGGCCTTCATGTTAAAACTGGCAGCGATAGGATGAATTTCCCCGAGGAGAATCCCAACAACCCCAAGAAGGAAACTTCAAAGAAATCAAGCAACCTCACCAATATCAAGGATATGCGGTGTTGATGAGTGGCATTATGCAATCTAAACCTTCCAGATATGAAGAATTGAGAAGGAACGAGTTTGGAAAGATGCCATGGCCAAGGAGCATCATAAAGAATGATGTACGAGAGGTGGTTCCGAGAACTGAAGGGAAATTTGTTTTGACTTCCAAGTGGTTATACAAAATCAAACATGCAGTTGACGGTAGCATTGAGAAGTTCAAGGTCAGATTCGTGGATAGAGGATTCTCCTATAAAAAGGGAGAAGATTATGATGACATATTTACACGTTGCTCGATACACTACCATCTGGTCCATCATTGCACTTGCTACTAATCAAGGTTGGAGTCTTCACCAGATGGATGTGATAACTACCTTTCTTCATGGCATACTTAAGGAAGAAGTGTACATGGAACAACATCAAGGCTTTGAGGAGCATGATAGGGAAATCTATCCTTGCAAATTGAAGAAAGACCTCTATGGTTTGAAGCAAGCCCCCGAGGCTTGGTATGCATGTATTGATGGATACCTGATGAAGCTGGATTCACAAGGAGTAATGTCGTTCCAAATATTTACTTCATGGTTGTCCAAGGTATGCCTTTGATTTTGGTTTTATATGTTGATGATTTATTCTTCATAGGAGTAAAGCCTCTGATCCTTCGATGTAACAGAGAGCTTGCCTGTGAGTTTGAAATGAAAGATATTGGCATGATGCATTAGTGAGATCTTCCTTAGCCAGGGAAAATATGTTGTTAAACTTTTGGAGAGATTTGGGATGGTATACTGCAAATCTATTGCCACACCAATGGAGGAAAACTTCAAGAATTTATGTGGTGAATCTACGAGACGAGATCTAGCGGATTTGTCTTTGTACTGACAATTGATTGGGGCTTTGATGTTTCTGGTCACCACAAGATCATAGTTATGTTTTCGCATTAACACCATGAGCCAATTCATGGTGGAACCTTTGCATGCTCACTGGGTGGCCGCAAAACACGTGCTGAGATATCTACATGGGACAATCAACTATGGACTGAGATATAACTCCAACGATGTGTTGAGACTACATGGATATACATATGTAGATTGAGCTATGAGCATTATTATCAAGAAGAGAACATTTGGATGTTGTTTTAGCTTGGGATCTGCCATGATTTCTTAGATGAGTAGGAAGCAGGAATTTATTGCTCTCAGCACAACAAAGGTAAAGTACATTGCAGCTAGGTTGGCTAGTTGTGAGGTAGTGTGGTTGCAAAAACTCTTTGCAAAGCTGTTTGAGCAAGTGCTTGATATAACAGTGATATACCGTGACAACCAACGTGAGATTCGACTTTTAGAGAATCCAATAATCCATGACAAGTCCAAGCACGTCTAGATCAAATACCATTTTATTAGAGATATGGTATTGCGAGGAGCAGTGAGGCTCCAACACATCTCGACTGGTAAGAATGTTGCATACATTCTCACTAAGTCAGTGCCAAAAGCAAAGTTCGTATTCTTCAGAGAGCAACTTGGAGTGTAGGAGAATGTATCCCTCCCTGAGAGGGAACATTGTTGATCGAGAACACCGACCTATGCTCAAGCTCTAATGTCTATGACTAGCCATGGACTTGGTGAGGAGAGAAAAAAAGAGAGCTCATGGGTGTGAGGATACTCCTTATGGCCATGGACTTGGTTGAGTACATGCCCCAGTTTTCATCCTACCCACAAGCCACACTTATAAAAGGGGTTGTGGACTCAATTAATCTTATTGGGATTGCCTCCCATCTTGGCCACATGGGAGAGGATATTTAAGTGTGTGTGATCTTTACCAAGGGCAAATGCACCTACCATGGACTTGGTTGTGGTAAATTGATCTCTCCTATATATTGGATGTAGGTGTTCTACCACTTGATTACTGAAGATGAAATTGGAAATGTTGAAATATGTAACTAAGTTTGGTCTTCATAATGACATATGTAATCATGAATTTAATATTTGATGTAATGAGAAAAATAAATTCATTATTGTTGTTCTTGAGGCATGGGTTTCATACTCAAGGAAATTTATTTTTAGGTCAAGCACCCATTGAGTGCTTCTAGCGCTTGTCATTGAGTCCACAAGTCAAATGAGCCATTGTCATGTATGAAAGACCCCTTTGGGCATGTTACATACTAAAAAGGAAAAATTATTTGAGTCAAAATAGAGTCAAAAGACCCTCCAATACCTTGTCATCAAGTAGGCCTAAAGGAAGCAATTTGTACCCCACAAAACCTATAAAATAAGAAGGAACTTGATCTCATTAGCACACTTAAAAATCAAGTTCAATCTCCTCAAGATTGACGCTGGAAAATGATGAAAAAGAAGAAGAAAAGCAAGATAGAAGTTTTGGGCCGCTCTCTCTCTCTCTATGGTGCTAAGGTTTCTATTGTTGCTAGAAAATTTAAGTGTTGTTGGGAAAATCAAAGTGTTATTGGGGAAGTCGAAGTGTTATTTGATGGTAGGTTGAAATTACAAAAGTTACTGGAAAGAATGCTCGAAAAAGTTTTAGTATTGGAGGGTCTTCATCAAGGGTCGTAGGTCTTGGAATTCGTCAAGTGAAGATTCTATTAGAAGAGAAGAATTCTTGCAGGTTTTCCTCTCAGTTGGAGAGGTTTCGGCCGTGGTTGATCGTCTATATCTTGTGTCCTTTGTCTCATTGTTCTCTATGGTTTGGTAGTTGTTTGATGAAAATAATACTAATAATAATCAAGAGAAAGAAGATAATCAAGTTAAGTAAAAATACATCACAAGCAATGATCAAAGTAAGAGAAATCATCTAATCTAGTTGCCCCTAGATTTCTCAACATGTTATCAAAGCTAAGGTGACAAAATTCAAGGAAGGGCAGCTTAAAGGACACTCAAGAGTCGAAGCATTAAAAGGTAATCAAGGGCATCAATCATCATGAAGGACCACTCATATCAAAAGCACCACGAGGACCAGGATTACATCATCATCTTGAAGGAAGTAACAAAAGACGACCTCAAAACCCTAGAAGGAGACCTTGAAGACCCTACTCCAAGCAAGAAGGACTACAAATTGGAGCATCTTGAAGCCCCCTCATCAAAGAAAAATCAAGGAGAAGGCATTGTCTTCATCATCAGGGAAAGAAGGTGATCTACCTCTTTTTGAAGGATCACTTTTGAAGGAAAGCATCTTCGTCAAGAAGACATCTTTTATCTTTATCATCATCATCAAAATAAAAAAGGCAACATGGTGAATATATAATCATCAAAGAGTATCTTCACAAGTAAGTATCCATATGTCCACATCTGAATCTATCACAATGTCTTTTTGCAAGGAAAGCAACAAGTTTTCAAGTCATCAAACTTTCTTGCATGGAAAAAGAGGATTGATTTAATCTTGATAGAAAATGAAGTTGTTAATCATGTTAAGGGTTCAATTACTAAACTTCCAAAGGAAGAAGTTCAAGCTTATGCAAAGTATATGAAAGGGGAAGTAAGGGATCAAAGGATTCTCATAGAATCGTTCAAGGATCAACCCATTCCCTATGCATCAAAATTAGAAACATCAAAAGAAATATATGACAAACTTGTAGGATTGTTCTCCGTAAGCATTGCAACAAGTGATCCCGTTAAGACAAGAACTCTACAAAGATGAAGATATCAAAGGAAGATGAAATAGCGTCGTACTTTATGAGGGTGTCTGGAATAAGGGACCAACTACAAGAGTTGGGAGAAATAATGTCTGACAAGGAAATGACTACAATAATACTCAATGCACTATCGAAGGAATGTGGTAACTTTACATCAAGCATCTATGGAAAAGAGGCTACCCCGTTCAATGAACTGTGGTCATTATGAAAAATTGAAGAAACTGGACTGAAGGCAAAAAGTGATGTAGGATCAAACAAGAAAACACAAGCATTCGCTGCCATGGCAAGGAGAAAATGAAAGTTTGGTCCTCAAAAAGGAATGAAGAATATGGAAAAAGTTCAATGTTATGGATGACAGTTAAGAATATGGACACTGCAAGAGAAAATGTCCCAAACTCAAGAAGGACAACAACAAAAGAAGAAGGGAGGAAGCCCATATCACTGAAGAAGTTGAAGATATTGAGAAGAAGAAGTCAAAGAAGGAAGAAGTCAAAGATCTCTAATATGATTGAAACAATCTTCTTCATCAAGTTCTTTTCAATTTTTGTAAAGTATAGCTATCATGGTAGGAAGCATTAGAAGTGTGATAGGATGCATCATCCTAGAAGATAACATCATGGCATACGATGGAAGCAAGAGCTCATGACATCAAAAGAAGTTTGAAAGCTAGCTGAAGAAAAAGTCTATGGCAGTCATCATTAGAAGGAAGTAGCTCTTGGTAACCTCACTAGAAGCATAAGTAGTACTTATGAAGAGAGTCATCTAGTATATAACTCATCATACATCATTGAAAAGGAGCATTTGTGGAACGAGGATAATCAAGGTCCTCCATTGGAATCTTCATTAGAAGGTTCATCTCTTGGAAGAAGCGTCTTGCTGAGAAATGCCACCTTGATGGGATTCACTATTGGAAAGAATGATGGTATGATGACAAAGGAATGCAGTGTGTCGAGATGATTGAAATTCCCTCAATCAAGGAAAGGAAGTTGTTGAAGTAAGTCTAGATGACCAAAAAGAAGGAAAGAGGTATGTATTCATATGTTTGATAAGTTTGGATATGTCATCATATAGTTGCAGTTATATCACTGGGATAGATTCTCTACTTCATGAGTATAATCAAAAGAAAGGGTTTTCCTCTATTGGAAAGATGCATTGAAGGTGTGGTTCACATATTGAATAGATGAAATCAACATAAAATAACCTCATATGAAATATGAGGTGGTTTAAAAAGACGAAGGAACTATGATTGGAGGTTCTTGGGAAGCAATATGTGAATAAAGAAAAGAAGAGATCGTGGAAGATGCAACTATGGTCACATAGAAAAGGCAATCAACATTTGATGACTAGAATAATTATATTTCCATGGGAAAGATATGAAGACTTTGGGAAAGTCTAGAAAGAAATAAGACCCTTAACAATTGAATATCTTGGATATGTGTCAATATGTATGCAGGGTGTCGCTGTTTGCAACAAGCAGATGTCATGATGAAGGGCCATCACAAAAGGTATTTTTTTATTTGATGATCATTTATTTTATTTTGAGCAATATCTGGCAGAAATGATGCATGGCTACCGAAAGAGAGTTGTAGATGTCACCTACAACTAGCACTCATGTGGTTGGATGAAATATCCTAAAGGAAACATGCCATGGAAAAGGTAGGTGTATAAAGTAAAGCTAAATATGGTCTAGTAGATCACTTTCCAATGAAAGAAAGGATGACATAACTGACATGGATCGAGAAGGAAAGTGATGGATGGTCGAAACCCTATGAAGAAGTCCCAAAAGATGAAGGCTCCATAATACTAAAGATGAAATTTGTGACATCGAATGGAGGATCTCTACTAGCAACAGAAGGTCCCGTGATCTCCACCAAAAGCAGAATGTTGTTGTTGAAAGCAAGTCCCTAGAAAAGAGGGAGCTTGGACAAGTCCCTAATTGAGAGGGATCTTGGGTAGATTCTTTTTATAGGAATGGGTACATTCCTTCGTAGGAATGGGTATATCCTCCCTAAATGAGAGGGAGAGATAGGCACATTATTCTTATCTTCACCTGGGAAGAAACTATGGAGGATTGGGTAAGCATCTGGGATCTGATACTCTTTGAGGATGTGGTAGGGTATCCAATACAAGAGTAGTCATGGAGGACCGATATTCTTTGAGGACTCAGAATCCAAGATAATAATAGTCTTGGAAGGACATGCTCTATGAACACATGGGTGGAGTATAATCCTTGAGAGACAATGATGATGGTGTCCATAAATCACTAGTCTCGTCAACATTGTGCTCTGATCTCGTGGGGAGATAGAGTTGTTAGTCAAGGCCTTGCTATGTGACAATGTCGGTTGATATGATGCTAAACAGATAGGTTACCAATCTGACTCTTCTTATGAGAATTCTTCAGATTGAGAATGTCCAAGTACCTTGTATGGATTAAGAATGCCTCCATAGTTAAGAGGGAGTGTTAAAATATGTAACTAGTTTCGATCTTCATAACGACATATGTAATCAAGATTTTTATATTTGATGTAATGAAAAAAATATATTTATTATTGTTGTTCTTGAGGCATGGGTTTCATGCTCAAGGAAAAATATTTTTAGGTCAAGCACCCAAGGCTTGTCATTTGAGTCTACAAGTCAAATGAGTCGTTTTCATGTATGAAAGACCCTTTTGGGCATGTTACATAATGAAATGAAAATTTTATTTGAGTCAAAATAGAGTCAAAAGACCCTCCAAGACTGTGTCATCACGTCAGCCTACACAAGTGGAAAAATCATCCTAAAGGAAGCAATTTGTACCCCTCAAAAGCCTATAAATAAGAAGAAGCTCGATCTCATTAGCACACTCAATAAGCAAGTTTGATATTCTCAAGATAGAAGTTGGAAAAAGACAAAAAAGGAGAAGAAAAGCAAAATTGAAGTTTTGGGCCTCTCTCTCTCTCTCTCTCGTATTAGGGTTTCTACTATTGCTAGAAAATCGAAGTGTTGATGGGCAAATAGAAGTGTTGTTGGGGAAGTCGAATCATTGTTGGGAAATTCGATGTATTGCTGAGAAGTCAAAGTGCTGTTAGGCAAGCCGAAGTGCTGTTGGGAAATTTGAAGTGCTAGGAAGAAACTGTTGGGTCGAAATTCCAGAAGAATTTGTTGGGCAGGTCAAAGTTGCAAAAGAATTCGTTGGGCAAGTCAAAGTCGCAAAAGAATCTACTAGGAGGTCAAAATAACAGAAGTTACTGCAAAAAAAGCTCAAAATGTTTGACTTGGTCTTGGATGATCTTGGTCAAGGGTCATAGGTGTTGGAATACGTCAATTGAAGATTCTATTAGAAGAGAAGAATTCTTGCAGTTTTCCCTCTCAATTGGAGAGGTTTTGGCCCTGGGTGATCGCCTATATCTTGTGTCATTTGTCTCATTGTTCTTTATGGTTTGGTAGTTGTTTGATGAAAAGAATGCTGATAATAATCAAGAGAAAAAAGAAGATAATCAAGTTAAGTAAAAATACATCACAAGCAGTTATCAAAGTAAGAGAAATCATCTAATCTCGCTGCCCCTAGATTTCTCAACAAGATAGGGTCAATCAATGGACATAGGGTATGTGATCTTTACCAAGGTCATTTATGACTGCCATGGACTTGGTTGTGGTAAATCGATCTCCCCTATTGTCATGTGGATCATTCTTCTTCTTCTTCTTCTTCTTCTTCTTCTTCTATGAATCGAGTCATCAATTGTTCAACTGAGATGAGATGAGACAAGATGAGATGAGACGAGACGAGATGAGACGAGACGAGATGAGCTTCTCCTATGATGAGACATGTACATTCGAGATGAGAATTGTAATGTAGCCGAAAATTCCTCCCTAGCTTAAGAGGGAGTGTTAAAATCAGCAGCTACAACATGAATTTCCCCAAAGAGAAGCCTAACAACCCCAAGAAGAAACCTCTCTTCTTCAAAAGATTTTTCAAGAAGGTCAAAGAAAAATTGCTTCTGAGTTTGACAAGGTAGCCCAGTGAGGATGACATGTCGACCCCACGTGTGAAATTAGCCCTCCTCAACCTCATATAAATAGGCATTTATTGACCTCACTTGGAGACCATCTCATCACATCACGCATCACATCAAAAGTGGTTCATACATCTCTAAAATTGTAAGTTGACTTCACATGTGTGAAGGAGGATTTATGTCTTGGTCGAGCTGACTTTTTGTTTTGGGACTAAATTGACCAGCTTGACTCTATTTGACTTGGGCTTTGACTTGGTTTGACCAAATATCTTTCTATTTTTGGGAGGCCGCATTAACTGAGGTTTTGACCGAGAATTTATAGGCATGTACACTAAGGTTAACTACAAGGTTGACTAGGGTTTATCGCAAATTTGATCTGAGATTTTTTCTCCCCTTTGACCGAGATGTTGCTATTGTTTTTGATTGGGTTTAACTAAGGAAGGAAGGCCAAATTCGTTGATGGTTTGACCAAATTTTTTTGAGTAGCTAGACCGTTGACTTTCACTGGTAAAGGCAGTGTATTGACTACTACTCCACATGCCGAAATTTTGCAGACTGGTGCCTTTGACCAAATATGATTTTATATCATTGTTAAAACATTTTGGATTGGTTGATTTTGGGAAGTCAAGGCTTTGACTTTGACAAATTGTTGGATGTAATATTTGGATCGAGTTGTCTTTAATGAGACTTTTTGGAAGCTTTTTCGGTGGGTTTTTCTGGTCTAATTTCTTTAAAATCCACAAGGAAATTATTGAAATCACAAGTTTGATGGGTAACCCTTGCACATTGAAGTGCCCTAGGGGTTTTTCAAGGTGTTGATTCCATATATACAATTAAAAAACTAGTTTTGTCAGGCCAGGCAGTAACACCACAAAACAAAAACTGATTCGTATTATTCATTCAATCAGGTAGGTCTGTTATATACACGAGGGAGAAACTGTTCAGTTCATCTCCCGATGACTGTTCACATTTCTCAATTATTTATTTACAATAATTCACCCAATCACAAGGATTAGGTGTCAACATTCCCCCCCTTAATCTGAAGGGATGTTGGTGAGTCCAAGCAACGTTCTGAATCTTTCAAGCTTTTCTCTTCTAAGCGCTTTGGTGAAGATGTCTGCAATTTGCTCATTTGTGGAACAATGGCGGAGATGGATTGTTTTGGCCTCAACATGATGTCGGATCAAATGATATTTAGTAATGATATGCTTTGTACGATCATGGAACTTTGGGTTCTTGGTCAACTTTATTGCAGAGGTGTTGTCAATCATGAGTGGAGTTGATTGTACTTGTTTCACCTGCAAATCTTCAAGAATTTTTCTGAGCCACACAATTTCTTTTGTTGCTTCAGCTGCTGCCACATATTCTGCTTCTGTTGTGGAATCTGTTGGAACTGATTATTTGCGTGATCTCCAGGAGACAGCTCCTGATCCAAGACTCAAAACATATCTTGAAGTAGATACCCCAGTTTCTTTGTCTCCATCGAAGTTTGAATCAGAGTATCCAATCAAGCTGAAGTCGTCCACCTGTGTATACTTGATTTCAAGGTCTTGAGTTCCCTTCAAGTACCTTAGAATGCTTTTTGTAGCAGACCAATGTCCCTCACAAGGGTTTTGCATAAACCTGGAGAGGATTCCAACAGCAAATGAAATGTCTAGTTTGGTAGTAGTGAGGTAGATGAGACTTCCTACAAGCTGTCTATACTTTGTTGCATCCTCAAATTCCTTTCCTTCAATAGATGTGAGCTTTAAGTTTTGTTCCATTGGAGTAGAAAGAGGATTGCACTCTGTCATACCAAATCTGTTTAACAAATCTCCAATGTATTTCTTTTGAGAAAGAAATATGGATTTTGGATGTTGGGTTACTT